>SJXQ01002866.1:2964-47979 GCA_006408695.1 Aepyceros melampus
CAACTCGGCCCAGGCTCCTTTTCCAGGGAAGAATACTGGAGTGGGTTGTCATTTCCTCCTCCAGGGGATCTTCCCAACCCAGGGATCAAACCCGCGTCTCTTACGCCTCCTGTATTTGCAGGTGGGTTCTTTATTTAAATCATCTTCTGACTGGGATTTTTCTCTATATTGAAAAAGTGTTATCTGTATAATCATCTGTGGCAGAGAAATGTTACCATGAGGAAATATCATCCCCAAGGGTTAGGGTCATACTCAAAGTCATATACAGTCATCCGCCAATATCTGCAGGGTATTGGTTCCAGGCCCACCACGATACCAGAACCCACAGATGCTCGGTAGGTTGGTTGGGTCTGGATGTAGAACCGGTGGCTGTGGAGGTCTGAGTGTATTAGGAACTGAGCTCCCGTTCCTTCCTCTCCACAGGGCTAGTCTACATTTCTGTCCTGATACAGGGGCTCTTAGGGAGAGGACAGTCTGATCATCAGCAGAGGAAATCACTGTCGAGATGGCTGGGTTTCTGGAGTTGAAGCTACAGTCAGTCACACAGTCACTTCCTCCAAGTGCAAGTCCATCCTCAGGGGGCTGGATTGGGTGGCCTTCCTTTTCCTTTCTCCTTTCAGTACCCCTGTCTGCTCTCAGATTGAGTGCTGGAGCCAGCCTGCAGTCCTTCTCTTTTGATGCCCTTGTCATTTTAGTTCCGGGCCCCCATGACACTTACCTGCTCCTGAATACTGGTTCGCATCATCCTGATATCCTCCAATATGGTTTTCTTAACTTTGAATCTTACAACCTCAGTGTCCTCCCTTCCCGGTTCTCCTGTGCACCAAATGCAAATGGTGTCCCTCCTTCCCAGATATCTACTTGACAAGAGGTAGTGAAAGTACTACTTTACTAAGACATTGAAAATGGGCTGCAAGTTGACATTCAATTTGACTTCCATTTGTAGAAATCTCTCACATAATTTTCCTGCTCCAATTCATCCATTACCCTTTTACATCATTTCAGCTAATTGCCAAATAAATTTATGTGAGGGAAATGGTATCATCGCTATTTATACTTGAGGAAGTTGAAGCATGGTTCAGTTACATGGCTCAAGACCACCCAACTAATAATTGAGAGAGTTTGGGCCTGAACTTGGTTGTGCTAAATTTAGCATTTATTCTTCAGAAATACAGAAACCTATTTTTTTTCCCTTTGGTCATAACTAAAGTAATATTTTATATGTAAGAAATACAGTTGTCTGATTTTTTATTAGATAATTTTAAGATAACTTTTTTAACAAGCAGACTGCCTGGCTGAATCAGAAAAGTATCAACATTCATTCAGTATATAATATAGTGATTTGTATTGATAGATACAACTTTAAAGAAATAACATCAGAATACTCTGATCAACTAGTATTTAATGTAAGCCTAACATTCTTTCATCTGCTTGGAAAAGAATTATTTGCTCTAAATCTCCTCTTGGGGCTTCTTACTCCAGAGTCCTGGACTTAACTTTACTCAGACGTGAGTCTTCTGGATGCTTGCTCTGACCTCAGTCCTCTCCATCCATTTGTAAGGGAAAAAAAAAAAATCACAAAAAGTCGCTCAGTTCATAAGTTACTGTTCTAGAAACTGAATCCCTGTTTATTTCACTTCTGAGCTGATGTTCAGTCCTCTAGACCATGCTGCTTCCTGGGATCTCTCTCTGGCTCTTGCAAGTTAATTTCCAAAAAGAAAGTTATGGGGAATTCTCTGGCTGTTTAGTGGTTAGGACTCGGCACTTTCACTGCTGGGCCCTGGGTTCAATCCCTGGTCAGGGAACTAAGATCCTGCAAGCTGTGTGGTGGGGCAAAAAACAAACAAACAAACAAACAAAAAAACCACACAGGAAAAGAAAGTTATGAAGTGGCAACTCAGAGTCTGCCACAGCTCTTGCCCTAACAATCATACCCTCCCCCTTTTCTTCATACCCCTTTTAGCATTACAGATGAGAAACTATAATCCTTGATGTAGAATGTAAATTGTTTTATTGAAATATAGTTGATGGACAATATTGCATTATGTTTGTGCTGTACAACAAAGCTATTCAGTTATATCTATATACATATATAATACACATTCTTTTTCATGTTCTTTGCCATGATGTGTTATCACAGGATATTGAATGTAGTTCCCTGTGCTACACAGTAGCACCTTGCTGTTTATCCATCCTATGTATAATAATTTGTATTTGCCAGCCCCAAACTCATGACCCATTCCTCCTCCCTCCTCCATCGCTACCCCTTTGGCAACCACAAGTTTGTGCTCTATGTCTGAGAGCCTATTTCTACTTCTTAAGTAGGTTCATTTGTGTCATATTTTATATTCCATATTAAGTGATATGATATGGTATTTGTCTTTCTCCTTCTGAACTACTTCACTTAGTATGATAATCTCTAGGTCCATTCATATTGCTGCAAATGGTGTTATTCCATTCTTTTTTATGGCTGAGTAGTATTCCATTTTACTAATAGAGAAGACTAAAAGACTAATAGAGTTTTGCCAAGAAAATGCACTGGTCATAGCAAACACCCTCTTCCAACAACACAAGAGGACTCTACACATGGGCATCACCAAATGGTCAACACCGAAATCAGACTGATTATATTCTTTGCGGTCAAAGATGGAGAAGTTCTATACAGTCAACAAAGACAAGATCAGAAGCTGACTGTGGCTCAGATCATGAACTCCTTATTACCAAATTCAGACTTAAATTGAAGAAAGTATGGAAAACAACTAGACTATTCAGGTATGACCTAAATCAAATCCCTTATGATTATACAGTGGAAGTGAGAAATAGATTTAAGGGACTAGATCTGATAGATAGAGTGCCTGATGAACTATGGAATGAGGTTTGTGACATTGTACAGGAGACAGGGATCAAGACCATCCCCATGGAATAGAAACGCGAAAAAGCAAAATGGCTGTCTGGGGAGGCCTTACAAATAGCTATGAAAAGAAGAGAAGGAAAAAGCCAAGGAGAAAATGAAAGATATAAGCATCTGAATGCAGAGGTCCAAAGAACAGCAAGAAGAGATAAGAAGAAATGCAAAGAAATAAAAGAAAAGAACAGAATGGGAAAGACTAGAGATCTCTTCAAGAAAATTAGAGATACCAAGGGAACATTTCATGCAAAGATGGGCTCGATAAAGGACAGAAATGGTAGGGACCTAACAGAAGCAGAAGATATTAAGAAGAGGTGGCAAGAATACACGGGAGAACTGTACAAGAAAGATTTTCATGACCCAGATAATCACGATGGTTTGATCACTCACCTAGAGCCAGACATCCTGGAATGTGAAGTCAAGTGGGCCTAGAAAGCATCACTATGAACAAAGCTAGTGGAGGTGATGACATTCCAGTTGAGCTATTTCAAATCCTGAAAGATGATGCTGTGCAAGTGCTGCACTCAATATGCCAGCAACTTTGGAAAACTCAGCAGTGGCCACAGGACTGGAAAATGTCAGTTTTCATTCCAATCCCAAAGAAAGGAAATGCCAAATAATGTTCAAACTACTGCACAATTGCACTCATCTCACATGCTAGTAAAGTAATGCTCAAAGTTCTCCAAGCCAGGCTTTAGCAATACATGAACTGTGAACTTCCAGATGTTCAAGCTGGTTTTAGAAAAGGCAGAGGAACCAAAGATCAAATTACCAACATCCACTGGATCATGGAAAAAGCAAGAGAGTTCCAGAGAAACATCTATTTCTGCTTTATTGACTATGCCAAAGCCTTTGACTGTGTGGATCACAAGAAACTGGAAAATTCTTCAAGAGATGGGAATACCAGATGACCTGACTTGCCTCTTGAGAAATCTGTATGCAGGTCAGGAAGCAACAGTTAGAACTGGACATGGAACAACAGATTGGTTCCTAATAGGAAAAGGAGTATGTCAAGGCTGTATATTGTCACCCTGCTTATTTAACTTCTATGCAGAGTATATCATGAGAAACGCTGGACTGGAAGAAACACAAGCTGGAATCAAGATTGCTAGGAGAAATATCAATAACCTCAGATAGGCAGATGACACCACCCTTATGGCAGAGAGTGAAGAGGAACTAAAACCTCTTGATGAAAGTGAGAGAGGAGAGTGAAAATGTTGACTTAAAGCTCAACATTCAGAAAACAAAGATCATGGCATCTGGTCCCGTCCCTTCATGGGAAATAGATGGGAAAACAATGGAAACAGTGTCAGACTTCATTTTGGGGGGTTCCAAAATCACTGCAGATGGTGATTGCAGTCATGAAATTAAAATACACTTACTGCTTGGAAGGAAAGTTATGACCAACCTAGACAGCATATTCAAAAGCAGAGACATTACTTTGCCGACTAAGGTCCATCTAGTCAAGGCTATGGTTTTTCTTGTGGTCATGTACGGATGTGAGAGTTGGACTGTGAAGAAAGCTGAGTGCTAAAGAATTGATGGTTTTGAACTGTCGTGTTGGAGAAGACTCTTGAGTCCCTTGGACTGCAAGGAGATCCAACCAGTCCATTCTGAAGGAGATCAGCCCTGGGATTTCTTTGGAAGGAATGATGGTAAAGCTGAAGCTCCAGTACTTTGGCCACCTCATGCAAAGAGTTGACTCATTGGAAAAGACTCTGATGCTGGGAGGGATTGGGGGCAGGCAAGAAGGGGAGGACAGAGGATGTGATGGCTGGATGGCATCACTGAATTGATGGACATGAGTATGAGTGAACTCTGGGAGTTGGTGATGGACAGGGAGGCCTGGAGTGCTACGATTCTTGGGGTTGTAAAGAGTCAGACATTACTGAGTGACTGAACTGAACCGAGTATTCCATTCTGCCTATATACCACATTTTCATTATCCATTCTTCTGGTGATGGACATTTAAGTTGTTTCCGTGTCTTGGATATTGTAATCAGTGCTGTTATGAGCATAGGAGTGCATGTATCTTTTAGAATTATAGTCTTATCTGGGTGTATGCCCAGCTGTGGGATTGCTCTATCATATGGCAACTCTATTTCTTTCTTTCTTTTTTATGGAATAGTCATTCTGTTCTCCATATTGGCTCTACCAGTTCACATTCTCACTAACAGTGTAGGAGGGTTCTCTTTTCTCCACCCTTTTCCAGTAATTGTTATTTGTAAGTTTTTTAATGATGGCCATTCTGACTGGAGGGCTTCCTCGGTGGTGCTAATGGTAATGAATCCACCTGCCGATCCAAGAGACATAAGATACATGGATTCTATCCTTGCATAGGGAAGATCCCCCTGGAGAAAGGCATAGCAACCCACTCTAGTATTCTTGCCTAGAGAATCCATGGACAGAGGAGCCTGGTGGACTTAACACACAGCACACATTCTGCAGGTGTGAGGTGGTACCTCGTTGCAGTTTTGATTTGCAATTCTCGAATAATTAGTGATTTTGAGCATCTTTTCATGTGTTTGTTGACCATCTGTAGGTATTCTTTGGAGAAATGCTTATTTAGCTCTAGATTGTAAAGTTTTGAATATGTCTAATTTCCTTATTAAATTATCAGTTATAAATATCTTTAGTGTGTCATATGAATCCTTGTATGAAATGTTAAAAAACGATTCCTTGTAATCTAAAATATCTCCCTACCTCAAATAGTGAATGACTTACTGAACAGGGAAGCTGCTACTGCTGCTAAGTCACTTCAGTCATGTCCGACTCTGTGCGACCCCATAGACGGCAGCCCACCAGGCTCCCACCATCCCTGGGATTCTCCAGGCAAGAACACTGGAGTGGGGTGCCATTTCCTTCTCCAGTGCATGAAAGTGAAAAGTGAAAGTGAAGTTGCTCAGTCGTGTCTGACTCTTAGCGACCCTATGGATTGCAGCCCACCAGGCTCCTCTGTCCATGGGATTTTCCAGGCGAGAGTACTGGAGTGGGGTGCCACTGCCTTCTCCAGAACAGGGAAGAAGTAGATCCAATACTCTCTTGTAGGGCATTATTTGGGTGCTTGTACCTAAGGATCCTGACATTTGGAGAACGTGCCATAAATCAACATTCATTTGGAGTTTTGGTGTCCATCCCGAAACACTGGCCAACTCACTATCATTCTAGCAACATCCTTTTTCAAGGTCACACATATATGAATGTACATTAAGGATTGAATATTAATATTAAGCATTTATAGAGAATGGTGAGAAAGGATGTATGCAAAAAGAGAAAGCTCTGCAGGATGTAGCAGAATTTAATTAGGATATTGATAAAGTAGAGCAGATTCTGTCATGTTTCATTCTTTTCTGATGTAGAGTGATTGCCTTTGGAAGAGCGAGGTGGACGGTGGGATTTGGGAGAGGGGATGGAAGTGGCAACTGTGCATGTTGCCAAGGGGAGGCAAGATCATTGGCAGTGTCGCTGCCCTGCCCAGGGCTGGGGATGTGGGTAACCTCCTCAAGTTCTGGAGCTGTTTGCAGAACAACTGCTCATATCTAGACCCAATGTGATCCGTCTCTCAGTCATGTCCAACTCTTTGTGACCCCGTAGACTGTAGCCCACTAAGCTCCTCTGTCCATGGAGTTTTCCAGGCAAGAGTACTGGAGCAGGTTGCCACTGGGGATCCTCCAGACCCAGGGATTGAACCTGCATTTCCTAAGTCTCCTGCACTGGCAGGTGGATTCTTTACCACTGGGCTACCTGGGAAGCCCCGGGACCTAGCAAGAATCCCCTATCTGCAAATGGTTTGTTTCTGTGGAGATTTTTTTTTTTTTTTTAGGAAAGGGGACAGTTCACTTTTCTTATAGGGTAAAAGCATATGTCTCTTGATGCTGGAAACATGATGGAATTTCTGGAACAAATAAGAGTATAGTCATAATGCAAGAGACTGTGAAAGGCTGGGCTTTCATAAAAATATCTTGTAAGTGGAGAAAGTACATCTTTGGATATTTAAAGAATTAAATACATACTTTTCTATGTTAATGGTAATCCATCCCTGTTCTCTTTCATAGAGCTTCACTCCATACCCAGCCTAACATAGATTAATTTGCTCAAGCCACATTAAAAAAATAAAGTCTAAAAAATTCCTTTCCTTGCACTAAGAAAGAGAACGAATGTTTGATGAATACCTGTGATGTGACACACTCTAGGAAAAGAATGATTACATTCTTATCTTAGTGAGTTGTCACAATTCCATTCTTGTTGATGCCCAGAGTGGAAATAACAGAACAGAGAGGTAAGTCATGTTCTTCTGTGACTCAGCCTGTAAATAACAGAGCTGAGAATCAAACCAACTCCCTTCATTCCTGTTCACTGAACCATTCATTGCCTGACATTTGATTAAGTAGAATTCCAAATAGGAGGGAGTTATTCCCTGTGGAGTTAAGTAGAGGAATTATGCTATAAGAAAAACTGATCAGCATTTTAACATGGAGCAAAGTTTCACATAAAACCCCTGCTCAATTACACCACACTGTTTCAGTGGCATTCCTATTTTGATAGTGTTCCCAAGTGGAAAGTGATGAAAGTGACATGATATTTTTCTACTGTAGGAGTAACCATCATTGTAAAAACTAATTAATGAATATTTTATGGGCAGAGTAAATTAGCATACTGTAGCAATAGTTTATCACATTCAATTATTATTAATTTATTCACTCAACACCTGTTTATTGATAGACTCTCTATATCAGTTCTGTAGTAGGTCCTGGGAAAACCACAGTTGAAAAAAAACAGCCTTAGTCAAATATGTATTATTTAATGGAAAAGCACAGTCATTTAAAATTTTCTATTTTCTGATAACATGAATTATTCTTAACAACTTTATGGCTTGGCAGGAGTAGGTCTTGCTTCATGCAGGCACAGATAATAATGGTGCATTGCTATAAGTTTGAGCTCAAAGATCAGAATAAAGGCAAAACAAGAATATTGCCATTTATTCGCTATTTGGCATTATATCACACTGCCATCCGGAGCTGTAGAGAGATAAATGTGGCAGATTTCAAATCAGTAATCTGAACAAACAAAATGAGTCCTGGATTTCTACTGTGGAGTGCCTTATATAGAGGGACAACAGGCTAATATTTAATTAATTGAACTAATCTCAATTAAAATCTTTAGGGGGGAAAGATTATGACTTCTAATACAGACTGCCACTAAGAACTGGAAAAGTTGGATAGAATATTTTCAAAAGCATACATATGAAAGCACCTCAAGTGTGTCTTAGTCAAACCTGATATTCACCTGTTTTCCTTTACAAAATCTGCCAATTTTTAAGTGACAAATCTAGACACTAAGACACTGAGCAGAAGTTTGGGAAGTCTCCTTTGATGTGAAGATAAAACTTGTAAAATAAAAGTGACTTACAGTGCACCCAGAAAAGATAAAGAAACAAGGCTGATACCTGCATGCATGCTGGAAAAATAATAATTATTATTTTCTTTAAAAAGCCCTAAACTCATGAATATGCACTAGTACTCAGCCCCGGGTTCTCCCCTCACCCCCTGAAAGTTCTATTATAGGAGGAATACCAGGTAATCTTCAGACAGTTTACTATATTAACTTCATAAATAGATGTGTGTTTTCTTTGTAAAATAAAGTACTAATGCATAAATAAATATTCTTACAATGCACACAAGCTGAAAAAATAATGGCAGGCTACATGATGGGTTATGGCTGGTGTTCTATATTATGAATTTTATAAAGCATTCAGAGAAAAACAAACTTATCAGTAAGAGAATTTTGTAATAAAAATTGGAAATCACAACAAGAAAATATAAGTAACAGTTAAATAGCAAGCTCTCAATAATGTTATTAAATAAAAGGATGCACAAATGAAATTTTTTGATAATTTAACACAAAATAGGCACTAAATAAATATTTTAAGTGAAAAAATCATAAATGAATTATATAATGACAGTAGATCTAAAAAATGCAGAATAAAGCAGTACATAAAGTTTTGCCTTTTTGGTATGTCAAGGCAAAAAAAAAAAGTTCACATGTTAATATCCAGTGTGAGCAAAAGAGGGAAAAATCTGATATCCTCAGAGTTTACTATTGAGAATATAATCTATTAGAAATACTATAGAGATAAATTTGCATATAGAGAGTTGGACTGTGAAGAAAGCTGAGCGCCAAAGAATTGATGCTTTTGAACTGTGGTGTTAGAGAAGACTCTTGAGAGTCCCTTGGACTGCAAGGAGATCCAACCAGTCCATTCTGAAGGAGATCAGCCCTGAATGTTCATTGAAAGACTGATGCTGAAGCTGAAACTCCAGTACATTGGCCACCTCATGCGAAGAGTTGACTCATTGGAAAAGACTCTGATGCTGGGAGGGATTGGGGGCAGGAGGAGAAGGGGACGACAGAGGATGAGATGGCTGGATGGCATTACTGACTCGATGGACATGAGTTTGAGTGAACTCCAGGAGTTGGTGATGGACAGGGAGGCCTGGTGGGCTGCGATTCAGGGTGTTGCAGGGTCAGACACAACTGAGCGACTGAACTAAACTGATGCAAATCATATAAACCTTTCAGTTCAGTTCAGTTTAGTTGCTCAGTCGTGTCTGACTCTTTGCGACCCCATGAACTGCAGCCCACCAGGCCTCCCTGTCCATCACCAACTCCTGGAATTCACTCACACTCACGTCCATCAAGTCAGTGATGCCATCCAGCCATCTCATCCTCTGTCGTCCCCTTCTCCTCCTGCCGCCAACCCCTCCCAGCATCAGAGTCTTTTCCAATGAGTCAACTCTTCGCATGAGGTGGCCAAAGTACTGGAGTTTCAGCTTTAGCATCATTCCTTCCAAAGAACACTCAGGACTGATCTCCTTTAGAATGGACTGGTTGGATCTCCTTGCAGTCCAAGAGACTCTCAAGAGTCTTCTCCAATACCACAGTTCAAAAGCATCAATTCTTTGGCACTCAGCTTTCTTCACAGTTTAACTCTCACATCCATACATGACCACAGGAAAAACCGTAGCCTTGACTAGATGGACCTTTTTTGGCAAAGTAATGTCTCTGCTTTTCAATATGCTATCTAGGTTGGTCATAATTTTCCTTATATTCGGAACTGAGTTTTCTTTATAGTCCAACTCTCACATCGATACATGACCATTGGAAAAACCATAACCTTGACTAGACAGACATTGTTGGCAAAGTAATGTCTCTGCTTTTGAATATGCTGTCTATGTTCGTCATAACTTTCCTTCCAAGGAGTAAGCGTCTTTTAATTTCATGGCTGCGATCACCATCTGCAGTATATTGTCAATTCTTCCTAATAAGCTATTAAAATAGTACATACTTTTATTGTTTTTAAAAATATATCATTGAGGAAAAGTTATATAAATGGCTGCACCCTTAAATTTAAAACACTAGAATTACTTAATAAGAATGTACTTTCTCTTCCCAGAGGCATTCCTTGAAACACAGATAATCCTGATATATTTTTGATCAAAGATTTCACACTATAGCAGGAGACACAAGCTATGTAGATAACAACTACAACCCAAGATAGAAAGTGGTAAATGTTTTATTCAAAATTTAAATACAAGAGGGATTGAAGAAGATATGATTAACATTTGATAAGGCCATTTCTATGTAATTTTACCAGTTTTATTAAGTTAAAACACTAGAATCACTTAATAAGAATGTACTTTCTCTTCCCAGAGGCATTCCTTGAAACACAGATAATCCTGATATATTTTTGATCAAAGATTTCACACTATAGCAGGAGACACAAGCTATGTAGATAACAACTACAACCCAAGATAGAAAGTGGTAAATGTTTTATTCAAAATTTAAATACAAGAGGGATTGAAGAAGATATGATTAACATTTGATAAGGCCATTTCTATGTAATTTTACCAGTTTTATTAAGTTTACTTCACACAGATCTGATTGGCCAATAGTTGACATTTTTGAGAGAGTTACAAGGGAACGTAATCAACACTGGAAGTGCTAAGTCCCAGACACAACATCAGCCAGGCTCATAATGATTATGTTCTTTAATTCTTGCAACGAACCTTTAAGACATTATTACTGGCTGCATCTTACTGATGAAGAACATTGACCATAATCAAGTAGTTGGTCCATGATTACCAACTGAGAAAATTTAAAAAAAAAAAAAAGCAAGGCAGGATTCTTGGATGTGAAACATTTTTCACCTTCTTGCCTCCTTGCCATGAATTTTTATTTAGGAAAAACCAGAATAATTTTATATTCTTCTTCTAAAGATTGACAGTTTCTGTTAAAGGAGCCCAAATATAAAGTGAAAAAGCTGTCACAGTTAATTATGAGGAAATGTGCATTTTTGCTATATTCATAAAAATATGATGAAAATAGTAAGTACCAAAAAAGCAAGAGAAAATAACTGATATATCTGTGGAAGACAGATTCTTAATATTTTCTTAGTTTTTTATATGTAAACATACACATATATGTGTGTGTATATTTATGGGCATGTGTGTGTGTGTGTTTGTGTGTGTGTGTGTATAAATAACTAGCTATGTATAATTTTCTTTCCTTAATAGGAATAAGAATTGCAGTTCATTTCATTCACTAGTTAGCAAACTACTAGACTGACACAAGATAGAGAATAGTAAAATAGCAATTTGCAAATGCAAGAGAGCCATGTATGGCCCCTGCCTTTCTTGTTAGTTGTATTATATATCAATGTTCTAATTATTCATGAAAATTGTATGCAACATTTATATGAAGTAAAAACTGAAACTTGCATCCCTATTTAAAACGAGCACATCTGCAGGACCACAATTTCACACACTGAACTCGTGGAATTTAAGACAGAAAGAGGAAGAGCAAGCAAGCAGAAGACACTTATACCATCAAAAAGAAAGAGTTACAGAACCCAAATGAAACCTAAACTGGAAATCAGGCCTGTCTAAGTATGGTCAAGAAAATGTATGCGTTGTTTAGTCAGAAATCTGTGTGCATGAGCACCTAACAGGACTCTCAGAATGAACTCATTGTAAAAAAAAAGACAGCCAGATATGAGAAGCATCACAGATTTAGAAAGCCTCAACGATACACAAAGAGGGATGCTGAGAATTGCAGTCAATATAATGTGCATTCCATCATGACATGATCTTTGTTTTCTGAATGTTGAGCTTTAAGCCAACTTTTTCACTCTCCTCTTTCACTTTCATCAAGAGGCTTTTTAGTTCCTCTTCACTTTCTGCCATAAGGGTGGTGTCATCTGCATATCTGAGGTTATTGGTATTTCTCCTCGCAACCTTGATTCCAGCTTGTATTTCTTCTGATGTACTTTTAGGAATCATTAATTCCATTTACATTATAAAGATCTCAGTGAAAACATATTCATCAGAGGATAATTCATAAGAAATTAAGTTTGGGAAGAACTTAAATGTCAAACCAATTATTTGAACAAACTCCTGTGTAGTCAATAGTTTAGAAGGATATTTAAAGATGTTTAAATATCTTCATAAGGTAATATTAAAGGAGAAATGTTGCGGTCCTTTAATGGACTAGAATCTGGTGGTCCAGAGTCAATCAACAAAAAAGTAAAGGAAAGAGAAAGAGGCTGATAGTCCTTGGTTTACGCAGAAAGCCAATAAAGGCCCTGCAAGGGGCTTGTTCTGCTCACGGAGGCCTCAGGCGCCCTCTTGATGGGGTGAAGGCACAGAGCACCTTCTTGAGAGGGTCTTAGAAGCCTGGGCAGGAAAGTGAACTCAGAGAGCCTCTGCGCTTCAAAGAAATAGCCTGAGAGAGAGAGAGAGAGAAAAAGAGAGAGAGAGAGCAAGCGCGCGGGGACCAAAGCTCTGATGGAGCAAAGGTGTTTTAATCAACATTCTGTAAAAAATAAAGATGAAAATGCCAGACTTACAAAACATAGGTGGTCCATATTAAAGAGAGAGAGTTATAAACAATCACTTTTACCTTATGGTTCACAAGAAGGAAGAGGGTACTTATCACCGTATTGAAAAACTAACGAAGGAAATGCCTGGATTTCTCAGCCCCAGAAGAGGCTTAGAGGCTTGCCTCTCCTCTTAATTCCTGAATATTCAGGAATTAGTAAGGAACAGAGGATTCATGACAGATCCAAAACAGCACACAGGAAGCCTCCTATTAAATGCTTCCTGACATGAGAAATAAAAATAAAGATAGCATATTCTTAATGATAATTTATTTGCATATATTATATGGATTCATAAAAGACTAGAGGATCTTCCATTTATCTTCATGTTTGTTATCTGTGTTTCCATCTAGATCATGAGATTACTCTTGATTGTATGCACACTCAAAACTCTGTGTATCTTCCAGATTTTCATAATGAATATATTTTACTTGGGTAATAAAAGGATATGTGTGCTCAGTCACTCAGTCGTGTCTGACTCTTTGCAGCCCCATGGACTATAGCCCACCACTTGTACTCATGGAACTTTCCAGACAAGAATACTGGAGTGGTGTGCCATTTCCTCCTCCAGGGGATCTTCCCGACCCAGGGATCAAACCCACATCTCTTATGTCTCCTGCACTGGCAAGCAGATTCTTTACCACAAGTGCCACTGGGAAGCCCATAAAAATATAGTTCTACAAATATTATAAATGTATAACAAAAGAAAACAGAGATGGTAAGGTGGACAGAATTTCAGTGCACATTTGTTTTTACTCTGAGGATTGCCTAGGTCTCTGCTAAGAGGTGGACACATTATATTTTATGTCTAAGCGGTGATGAATTTGTGTTTAAAATGATTTCTTCAAATGCCAATATGGGTCATTATACTTAATTGCCACAAGGTAAAGTCATCTTTGTATAGCATAGGAAACTACTCAGTGCTCTATGGTGACCTAAATGGGAAAGAAATCCAGGGAAGAGGGGGTATATATATATGTGTGTAGCTGATTCACTTTGTTGTACAGCAACATTTACACGAAATTGTAAAGCAACTATTGTTCAGTCACTAAGTTGTTTCCAATTCTCTGAGACCCCATGGACTGTGGCATGCCAGGCTTGCCTGTTCTCACTGTTTCCCAGAGTTGGTTCAAGCAGAAGTCCATTGAGTCGATTATGCCATACAACTATCTCAACCTCTGTTCCTCCCTTCTCCTCCTGCTCTCAATCTTTCCCAGCATCAGGGTCTTTTCCAGTGAGCTGGCTGTTTGATTAGATGGCCAAAATATTGGGGCCTCAACTTCAGCATTTGTCCTTCTAGTGAATATTCAGGGTCGATTTCATTTAGGATTGACTGGTTTGATCTTTGCTGTCTGGGGCCCTCTCGAGAGTCTTCCCCAGCACCACAATTTGAAGGCATCAGTTCTTTGGTGCTCAACCTTCTTTATGATCCAACTATACTTCAATTAAAAAAAAAAAAGATGTCATCTTTGGAATAGTAAATTTCACATTTATGAGCCAAAGAGTTAGAACCAGACAACATCCTAAGAACATTACATGAGTTATCACATTGCAGCCACAGATCAGGTCTAAGAGGTAGCTCTTATTATCATGCCCATTTTTCAAATGGAGAACTGTGGACATAAATGCACTGTTTTAGTTAGCTAGTATCTGGAAAGGTTGGATTTCCTGATGCTCCCATGAGGAAGGCTTACAAAAAGTCTTTCCCTTTTGGAAATTTAGTAAATTCACTTCCTTCACTTTTTTAAACTTGAGGCTGATGGTAGCACCTGTCTGAAGCCAACTGACAGAAAACCCGTGTTGTCTTTGGATGCTGGAGGAGAGTAATTCAAACTGACATGCCTGCCTCAGATTGCTCTGACTTGGAATTCATGAAGGAGACTCTGAAGTCAATTTGCTCAGAAAGTACATGTAGGAGGCACTGCCTTGTCAAAGTGCTGTCAAATCATGCCAGGCCTCTCAACAGTTCATTCCAAGAGACACCTGCCAAAATAATGGGCCAGCAATCTGGCATGCTCATGACCATATGAGAAAGAAAAGTGCTTCTCTCTTCTACAGAGCCACTGTATTCTTATTTTTAACACTTTAAATGTGATGACTGATTCTGCTTTCTATCAGAAGTGCTAAGCATGTGAGTTTCCATCCTGTGTGCATTTCTTATACATGGTCCATGTTTGGGAAAAATATTATCTTCCCTGAGAATAAACATTAAAATTTCTCACAATAAAGTATGTATAATCTCTGTGTTTTTCCTTTCTCATTGCTTGAGTTAACCATAATTGCTAAATTAATATTAAAGCATATTGCAGTATTGAATTGAGGGCATCTGAGTTTAGAAACTTGAAGCTATGTAAGTATTTTGTTTGTTTTTGAAATTAATGTGCTCAGGTCAGTTAAAATCCCAGGAAACTTGAAAAGAAAAAAAAAAAAAACAAAAACAAAAAACTACATGATAGCTGAAAAACAAGAGCAGTCATTTGTTCCCTCCTGAAACAATTCAACAAGTGTTTACTGAAAATTTAGTGTATTAGGGGCTAGGGATACCAGGATGAATGATACAAGGACCTTGTTAGGTAGGAACTCAGAGTACAGATAAAGACGCAGAACAGTAAACTAGTAATTTGACATAAAATGCAGCCTCAAACTTTGTTTAGAATGAGGGAGATTATAAACACATACATACACACAGTGAGAAAAGTGTTACAATACAGAAGAGCAGTAGTAGGATCACAAGGATCAGGGGCACAGAAGGAAGTCTTCTTATGAAGAAGGAGGAAGGCATGGCTAGGGAGGAGGGAGAGGGAGGAAGCGGGAGACAGAAATGGGAACATAGGGGATGTATACTCCATAGGGCACTTAGGCCAGATGCATTCAGATCCTTTACAAGGGTATGCATATGCTTTGACTCAGAAACTGTGCCTTAAGGAATTTATACTGAGGAAATAGTCTTGGATATTCACAAAGATTTAGCTATACTTCACTATTATTTATAGTAGCATAGAATTATAATTAATATGACCTCAAATGTTTTTAATATGATGTCACCATAAAATGTATATTATTCTATTATTTTCAATGATGCTTATAAAGAATAGATAATAGCATGGAAAAAAGGCAAGTCCTATTTTAATATTCTTTTTTAAAAAAATTACATAGTACATGATACTCTGAAAATTCTCCATTCAAAAATGCATGATTTGTCCAAATTTCTAAAATCATGTTGTGTCTTACAATTGATGTCAATACATTTTTGCCAGCCACTAAGCAAAGGAGAATGTTGAGACATGGTTATCATATCTGCCCAAGTGGGAGCCTCATAGTGTCTAGGGGATGCTTGTTGATTGATTATCACTTCAGTAATGTTCATTACTGAACATTAGCATCTCAAGTATTTATACGTTAAATATGGGGTCTTAATTATGGTTAAAAAATAACTTCCAAAATATTACAATAAGATGAAATGGTGAAGTTAATAATTATTTTTCATACAACAGACAGCCTGTCATGCACAAAGTCATGCGATTAAAGACAGAAATCACCACTTCAAAAAGGATCTTTGAAATTTGCTAAAAGAGTTTATCTTAGGTGTACATGTGCATGCACAGATACACACACACACACACACACACACACACACACACACAGGTAACTATGTGAGGTAAAGCTAGTTAACCTGATTCTGATTGTGGTAATCAATTCGTGATGTTAATGTATATCAAATAGTCACTTTGCAGACTTTATATACAGTTTTGATAACTCTACATCAGTAAAGCGAGGGAAAAGAAGGATCTTAGAAATTTCAAGGATGCCATTCAGGTGCCAAACATCATCTGTGAATATCTTCCATCAGACTTGCAAGGAAAGTTATTTTTTAAAAAATATTCTACTTATTCAATTTAAACAAAAATAAAGCAAAACTGGGCCTTTAATGAATTTGGAAACAGTTGAAACTCCAATATCCTTTGATTTCCCTTGCAGTTTGATTTGTGATCATAAAGGGCCTCAAAAGGTCAAACACCTGACCCGAAATTAGGAAAAGCAGTGTGCTTTCAAAATACATCAAGGTCTGTGGCCAAAGTGTTTCACACAGTTTAGTCTCTGAGGGTAAAGGAGGTTTAGATTCAAACTTTGTGATATAAAAGAAGAAAATATTAATGTGAATGTTTTTCTCAGCAAAAATATTTTCTCTGAATTAAAGTTTCTTGTTTCTCAAAAAACTTTTGTTGAACTTTTAAGTGGTGTTACATAAAATGACAGAAATAGATGTGAGAATTAAGGAATTATGATGCATATTATGTTATATTCATTCCATATACGATATACTTTCTTCACACCCATATAGCTAAATTATTATATTGTATACCAAAACATGATTATCTTATAAACAAAATTTAACTTGGCTTTCAGTTTTTCCTTTTCTTCTTCATACTGTTCTAAGTTACTTTTACAACTTAAAGAGTTATTCAAACTAATATTTATCTAATCTCTTTTAAAATTTATATTCTCCTTTAAACCAACTTAATTTTTTTTATTGAAGGATAATTGCTTTACAGAATTTTGTTGTTTTCTGTCAAACCTCAACATGAATCAGCCATAGGAATACATATATCTCCTCCCTTTTGAAACTCCCTCCCATCTCCCTCCCCATCCCACCCCTCTAGGCTGATACAGAGCCCCTGCTTGAGTTTCCTGAGCCATACAGCACATTCCCATTGGCTATTTATTTTACATATGGTAATGTGAGTTTCCATGTTACTCTTTCCATACATCTCACCCTCTCCTCCCCTCCCCCCATGTCCATCAGTCTATCTTCTATATCTGTTTCTCCATTGCTGTCCTGGAAATAAATTCTTCAGTACCATTTTCTAGATTCTGTATATATGCATTAAAATATGATATTTACCTTTCTCTTTTTGACTCACTTCACACTGTATAACAGGTTCTAGGTTTATCCACTTCATCAGAACTGACTCAAATGCCTTCCTTTTATGGCTGAGTAATATTCCATTGTGTTTATGTACCACAACTTCTTTATCTATTCATCTGTTGATGGACATCTAGGTTGATTCCTTGTTTTAGATACTGTAAATAGAGCTGCAATGAACAATGGGTTACATGTGTCTCTTTCAATTATGGTTTCCTCAGGGTATATGCCTAGGAAAGTGGGATTGCTGGATCATATGATGATTTTATTCCTAGTTTTTAAAGGAATCTCCATATCATCTTCCATAGTAGCTATATCAATTTACATTCCCACCAGCAGTGCAAGAGCACTCCCTTTTCTCCACACCACCTCTAGCATTTATTGTTTGTAGACTTTTTGATGATGGCCATTCTGCCTGTGTGAGGTGATATCTCATTGTGGTTTTGATTTGCATTTCTCTAATAATGGGTGATGTTGAGCATCTTTCCATGTGTTTGTTAGCCATCTGTATGTCTTCTTTTGAGAAATGTCTGTTTAGGTCTTTTCCCCACTTTTTGATTGTGTTTGCTTTTCTGGAATTGAGTTGTATGAGTTACTTGTATATTTTGGAAGTTAATCCTTTGTCAGTTATTTCATTTGCTGTTGGTTTCTCCCATTCTGAAGGTTGTCTTTTCACCATGCTTATGGTTTTCTTTGCTGTGAAAAAAATTTTAAGTTGAATCAGGTCCCACCTGTTTACTTTTGCTTTTATTTCCATTACTCTGCAAGGCGGGTCATCATAGATTTATTTATCATAGACTTGCTTTATGTCCTCGAGTGTTCTGCCTATGTTTTCCTCTGACTTTCATAGTTTCTGGTCTGACATTTACGTCTTTACCATTTTGAGTTTATCTTCATGTATGGTGTTAGGTAGTGTTCTAATTTCACTCTTTTACATGTCGCTGTCCAGTTTTCACAGCACCATTTATTGAAGAAGCTGTTTTTGCTCCTTTGTATATCCTTGCCTCCTTTGTCAAAAATCAGGTACCCATAGGTTCATGGGATTATTTATGGTATTTCTATCTTGTTCCATTGGTCTATATTTCTGGTTTTGTGCCAGTACCATACTGTCTTGATGACTGGAGCTTTGTAGTATAATCCGAAGTCAGGAAAGTTGATTCCTCCAGCTCCATTCTTCTTTCTCAAGACTGCTTTGGCTATTGGTAATTTGATAAGGATTGCATTGAAATTGTGGATTGTGTTTGGTAATATATTCATTTTCACAATATTGATTCTTCCTACCCAAGAACCTGGAACATGGAATATCTCTCCATCTATTTATGTCATCTTTGATTTCTTTCATCAGTGTCTTATAATTTTCTGTGTATGGTTCTTTTCTCCTCTTGAAGTGAAGTGAAGTGAAGTTGCTCAGTCGTGTCCGACTCTTTGCGATCCCAGGACTATAGCCTACCAGGCTCCTCTGTCTATGGAATTCTCCAGGCAAGAATACTGGAGTGGGTTGCCATTTCCTTCTCCAGGGATCTTCCTGACCCAGTGATCGAACCCAGGTCTCCTGCATTGCAGGCAGACACTTTACCGTCTGAACTACCAGGGAAATCCCTTTTCTCCTCTTAGGTAAGTTTATTCCTAGATATTTAATTCTTTTTGTTGCAATGGTGAATGGGATTGATTCATTAAATTCTCTTTCTGATTTTTCATTGTTAGTATAGAAATGCAAGTGTTTTCTGTGTATTGATTTTGTATCCTGCTACTTTGCTAAGTTCACTGATTAGCTCTAGTAATTTTCTGATACTATCTTTAGGGTTTTCTATGTACAGTATCATGTCATCTACAAACAGCGAGAGCTTTGCTTCTTTTCTGATCTGGATTCTTTATATTTCTTTTTCTTCTCTGATTGCAGTAGCTAGGACTTTCAGAACTATGTTGAATAATAGTGGTGAAACTGGACACACTTGTCTTGTTCCTGATCATAGGCAGAATGCTTTCAGTTATTCACCACTGAGAATAATGTTTGCTGTAGGCTTATCATATGGCCTTTACTATGTTGAGTAGGTCCCTTCTATGCCGATTTTTTTGAATAGTTTTAATCATAAATGGGTGCTGGATTTTGTCAAAGGCTTTTTCTGCACCTATTGCTTTTTCTGCATCTATGATAGGTGGTAAAATCCATCTATCATATGGTTTTTACCTTTCAATTTGTTAATATGGTATATTACATTGATTGATTTGCATGTATTAAAGAATCCTTGCAATCTGGAATAAACCCAGCTTGATCATGGTGTATGAGCTTTTTGATGTGTTGCTGAATTCTGTTGCTAAAATTTTGAAGATTTTTGCATTTATGTTAATCAGTGATATTGGCCTGTATTTTTCTTTTTATGTGTTGCCTTTGTCTGATTTTGGTATCTGGGTGATGGTGGCCTCATAGAATGAACTTGGATGTGTTTCTTCCTCTGAATTTTTTGAAAGTGTTTTAGAAGGATAGGTATTAGCTCTTCTCTAAGTGTTTGATAGAATTCTCTTGTGAAGCCATCTGGTCCTGGGCTTTTGTTGTTTGGGAGATTTTTGATCACAGCTTCAACTTCAGTGCTTTGGGTTGTTTCAAAACAAACCCAGTGCTTCAGTATTTGGGTTGTCCATTATTTCTGTTTCTGTTTCTAAGAATCTGTCCATTTCTTCCAGGTTATCCATTTTATTGCCATACAGTTTTTCATAATAGTCTCTTGCAATCCTTTGTATTTCTGCATTGTCTCTTGTAACCTCTCCTTTTTCCTTTCTAATTTTGTTGATTTGATTCTTCTCTCTTTTTTCCTTGATGAGTCTGGCTAACAGTTTGTAAATTTTGTCTATCTTCTCAAAGAACCAGCTTTTAGTGTTATTCATCTCTACTATTGTTTCTTTCATTTCTTTTTCATTTATTTCTGCTTGGACCTTTATGATTTCTTTCCCTCTACTAATTTTTTTTTGTAGTTGTTTTTTTTCTTCTATTTCCAATTGTTTTAGGTATAAAGTTAGATTGTCTATTCAATGTTTTTTGTTTGTTTCTTGAGATAGGATTGCTATAAACCTCCCTCTTAGAACTGTTTTTGTTGCATCCTATAGGTTTTGAGTTGTCATGTTTTCAGTGCTATTTGTTTCTAGAAGTTTTTTTATTTCCCTTTCCTTCAGTAACCTGTTGGTTATTTAGAAACATGTTGTTTAATCTCCATGTATTTGTGTAACTTAACAGTTTTTTTTTCTTATAATTCATGTCTAGTCTCTTAGCATTGTGGTTGGAAAAGATGCTTATATGATTTCAGTTTTCTTAAATTTACTGATGTTTGCTTTGTGACCCAAGATGTGGTCTATCCTGGAGAATGTTTCAGGTGCCCTTGAGAAGATGTATTCTTCTTCCTTTGCATGGAATGTCCTGAAGATATCAATGAGATCCATCTCATCTAATGTATCATTTAAGACTTGTGTTTCCTTATTAATTTTCTGTTTGATGATCTGTCCATTGGTGTGAGTGGAATGTTAAAGTTTCCTACTATTATTGTGTTACTTTCATTTTCTCCTTTATATCTGTGTGTGTCTTATGTTTTGAGGTGCTCCTATGTTGGCTGCATAAATATTTACAATTGTTATGTCCTCCTCTTGGATTGATCCTTTGATCATTATGTAGTATCCTTCCTTATCTCTTGTAATCTTTATTTTAAGGTGTATTTTGTCTGATATAAGGATTGCTACTCCACCTTTCTGTTGCTTTCCATTTGCATGGAATATATTTTTTCCATCCTCTCACTTTTAGTCTATATGTGTGTTGAGGTCTGAAGTGGGTTTCTTGTAGACAGCACATATATGGCTCTTGTTTTTGTACCCATTCAGCCAGTCTGTGTCTTTTGGTTGGAGCATTTAATCCATTTACATTTAAAGTAATTATTGATACATATGTTCCTATTGCCATTTTCTAATTGCTTGGTGTTGATTTTGTAGATCTTTTTTCTCCTCTTGTATTTCTTGACTATATAAGTCCGTTTAACATTTGTTGTAAAACTGGTTTGGTGGTACTGAATTCTCTTAAATTTTGCTTCTTTGAAAAGATTTTTATTTCTGCATCAATTTTGAATGAGATCCTTGCCAGGTGCAGTAATTTTGGTTGTAGATTTTTCCCTTTCAATACTTTAAATGTATCCTGCCATTCCCTTCTGGCCTGCAGAGTTTCTGCTGATAGCTCAGCAGTTAAGTGTATGGGGTTTCTCTTGTATGTTACTTGTTACTTATTCCTTGCTGCTTTTAATATTCTTTCTTTGTGTTTAGTCTTTGTTAGTTTGATTAGTATGTGTCTGGGTGTTTATCCGTGATTTTATCCTGTATGGGACGCTTTGTGCCTCTTGGAATTGATTGACTATTTCCTTTCCCATGTTGGGGAAATTTTCAACTATAATTTCTTCAAAAATTTTCTCATACCCTTTATTTTTCTCATCTTCTTCTGGGACTCCTAGAATTTGAATGTTGGTGCATTTATATGGTCCCCAGAGGTCTCTGAGACTGTCCTTAGTTCTTTTAATTCTTATTCTGCTCTTCAGAAGTTAGTTCTACCATTTTATCTTCCAGCTCACTGATTTGTTCTTCTGCTTCAAATATTCTGCTATTGATTCCTTCTAGAGTATTTTTAATTTCAGTAATTGTTTTGTTTGTCTCTGTGTGTTTGTTCTTTAATTCTTCTAGGTCTTTGTTAATTGATTCCTGCATTTTCTCCATTTTGTTTTCAAGGTTTTTGATCATCTTTATTATCATTATTCTGAAGTCTTTTTCTGATAATTATTCAGAATTGCCTATTTCCTCTTCATTCATTTGGACTTCTGTGTTTCTAGTGTGTTCCTTCATTTGTGCTGTATTTCTCTGCCTTTTCATTATTATTATTTTTTTAAATTATTGTCTTTGATGTCTCCTTTTCCCAGGCTTCAAGGAAAGTTGAATTCTTTCCTTGAAGAAGGTGGAATTCTTTCTTCCTTTCGGTTTTTGCCCCCCTAAGTTTGGTCCAGTGGTTTGTGTGAGCTTCCTATAGGATACGATTTGTGTCGAGTCTTTGTTTGTTTTTCCTCTGACGGGCAAGGTTGAGTGAGGTGGTAATCTGGTCTGCTGATGATTGGGTTTGTATTTTTGTTTTGTTTGTTGTTTAGGTGAGGCATCCTGCACTCGTGCTACTGGTGGTTGGGTGATGTGGGGTCTTGTATCCAAGTGGTTTCCTTTATGTGAGTTCTCACTGATACTCCTTAGGGTTAGTTCTCTGATAGTCTAGGTTCTTTGAATCAGTGCTCCCACTCCAAAGCCTCAGAGCTTGATCTCTGGTCAGGAATTAAGATTCCACAAGTGATTTGTTACGGCATTAAGTGAGATTAAAAAAAATCCAACAAAGTGAAATCAAAAATGAACCCCAGACAAATGGCAGTTACAAAATCAGTCAAATAATAATTAAAATAATGGAATATACACATATACATATACACCCATGAGCAAAGTCAAAACAGTCCAACAAAAATAAACATAGTAGACTGACCTGGTGAACAAATGAAACAAAAAATATTTACCAGTTAAGGACAAAACTAACTTAAACACAAACTGGAAAACAAAACTAAAGCAAGGTTACAAGTGGGGAATAAAGCAATGAAAACAAAACAAATATGTTGAGAGGAAAGGTAAGAAGGGAAGAATAGATATGCAAAGTTAAATAGAGGTAGATGAAGAAGATTTATATGCATGAAAGATTAACTGTAAGGGAGAAAGAACAGCAGGAAATGCAAACACAAGGAATAAATGTAGAACAAATATAATTGGTTTAAAAACGTTAAAGTTATAAAATAGAGAAAAGAAAAAAAAACAGAAGAAAGGAAAAAAAATAAGAAAAAATCCATAGAACTGCAAAATCCCAATGAAGAGGCAGAGGTTTGTAACAGCAGAAAGTGTAGCTGAATATACACATATACACCCATAAGCAAAATCAAAACAGTCCAACAAAAATAAAGTACAAACACAGGAAACCAAAAATTATATCTACCAGAACAAAACTAATTCAAGCACAAACTGGAAAGCAAGACTAAAGCAAGATGCCAACTGGGGGATAAAGCAATGAAAATAAAACTAACAGGTTTGTTGAGAGGAAAGAAGAGAAAGAAAAGAAAGAAAGAATAGATATGAAAAGTTAAATAGAAGTAGATAAAAAAGATGTATATACATTAAAGATTAAGTGCAAGGGGAAAAGAATGGTAGGAAAAGCAAACAAAGGAATAAATGTAGAAAAAATAATAGATTTTAAAAATTAAAGTTAAAAAAAGAGAGAGAAAAAAAAGAGGAAAACTCCACATAACTGTAAAGCCAGAGGTTTATGACAAGAAAAAATGTGACTGAGGAAAAAAGAAAGCTCAAAAGCTTAATTGGATTTCTTAGGGCAAATAAAATCAACAGCTAGACCAGAGCGGGGGCAGGGGGAGGAAAAAAAGAAAAAAATTCCAAAAGAATCTACAGAACAAGTCAAAAAATAAGAATAATAAATGTTTTTCTTGAGTCCCGCTGTCGGGGTCTTTCCCCTCGCTGGGAGTCAAAGTCCACCTTACCTCCCTGGGATGCCTCCAGCATTGTGCTGATCTCTAGACCTGCTGTGGGGGCAGCACAGATTCTATTCTGGTTCTATTCCTGTGTGTTCTTGCCTCCAGTGTCCACAGCTATCAGAGCTAGTGTGTTTTCTTCTGTGGGAGTTCTCAATGTTCTTTTATATATTCCATAGACAGAGTCTGCTTAGTTGATCGTGTGGATTTAATCTGCAGCTTGTACAGTTCATGGGAGATTTCGGGTCTTCTTCCTTAGCCAAACTGTCCCTGGGTTTCAACTGTGGTTTTATTTCCACCTCTACATGTGGGCTGTCCACTGGTATTTAGCTCCTGAGGCTGCCCTGGAGGACTTGGGTTTGCCCCTGTGAGGACCAGGGGTTCTGGTAGCACCAGGCACTAGGGAAGTTGGTAGCTAGGGTAGCTAGAAATGTAGTGCTCTAGAAGGGTATGGCAACCAGTATTGGCCAATACACTCCAGTATTCTTTCTTGGAGAACCGCCTCTCTGACAGAAGCCTGGCAGGCCACAGTCTACAGGGTCGCAGAGTTGGATGTGACAAAAGCAACCCTGTGGGCAAAGACACAAGACTTTTTTTGCCTGTGGCAGCTCTGTCCCAGTGAGAGTTGAGCATGAAGGTGGTGCAGCTGCTTGGCTTTCGGGGACCCTGATGGTGCCAAGCGCACAGGGACATAGACTGCCTCCACCACAGGAGTTATGGCCCTATCAGAGTCTTTATTCCAAGCCTCTTGTAGCTGGCCATCAGAAGGCCTCTTTGGCTAGTCTTTCTCAATAGCTCTGTCCACTCAGGCACTTAGAGGCCCCCCCACCCCGACTGGAGTCCTACTCTGTAGATCTGCATGTCAGGGACTTAAAGGGGCACCCTGGGTGGGGTCCTACTCAGTAGTTCAGTGTGTCAGGCATTTGATGGGCCAGCCTCTCTATTGTTCAGTTGCAGATGCTGGCATGTGGGGAGAGAGAGGCTTGGTGATGGCTCCATCCCATAGCTGTGACTCAGCAGTATTGCCTTGCTTCCTTGGTTGCCTGGCTTTACTCCACTGGCATTTCCCACACATCCCTTCTATCTGTCGTTCCACAGTCAACAGCAGCCCTCACCCTGGGGTTGTTCCACAGTCCCTTAACTCCAGCTCCCAGCTGCTGGCCCTTCCAGGGGACCAGCTTTCCTTTCTGGCATATATATGGCTGCGGCAAGGACTGTCTGATTCTCATTTCATTTAGGCTGCCACAGATCAGCTGTTTCACTCTCAGCCTTAAATGTTTCTCCTCTGACTCAGACAATTGCCCTGCTGTGGGGATCAGACCCCTGCTTCAGTTCCCCCACCTGCTGAGGGCAGGTCCAGTCCTACTAACACTCTTGTTTTTCCTCCTAGTTCCTTCATCCTACTGACTTTTGTGTGGTTGTATACATTCTTTTCCACTAGTCAGGTACTCTTGTCTGCTTTCAGCTGGTGTTCTGCATGCACTTCTGTATCTCAAGGTGGTATTCCTGATGTATCCATGGAGAGCAATGTATTCCACGTCCACCGACTCCTCCGCCATCTTTTTCTCTCCATGTGGCATTTCTCCCAGCTTTAGTTTTTATTTCACTTTTACCTTAAAACATTATTGTGACCCCTTATTTCGTACAGTTTGTGTTTTTGAAACTCTAAAACTATGTTCTTCCTCTAATGCTTGATACATTTATTTCTTTTCACAGAGTATAATATTTTGCATTTTTTGTTTACCCATTCTTAAATAAGAAGAGGTAATTATATATGGTATTTACCTAAAAGTATTCTCTTTGCATTCTCTCTTTGTTCAGAATGCTTTATAATCCTTGATGTTATCAGCTCTTGAAATAAAGCAATCTGTATAGGAAATGCAGAGGAGACTGGGCCATAAGCAATTCAGCAAGGAAGATCCATTTGTCTGGTGATACATCTGGGACAAGGGGCTGACTTTCTGTTCGTGATTCCAAAGCCCAGTTTAGAATTCGAGTGTAGCATACTGACCTCCCTTCTCAGTCCCCCGGTTTTTCCATTTGACTTGGTAGTGTTGGAAAATATATTTATAAGTTTTCCAATTTTAAGCCATCCTCCCAACCCTGAGGTGAAATTTACTTGATCATGGTACATAGGTCTTTTAATATGCCATTTAAATCTATTTTCTAGTATTTTATTTACACATTTTCCTTCTACATTCCTAAATGAGTTTTGTCTTTATTTATTTCTGCTGATTGTCACATTTTGGCTTCAAGGTTTTTGTAGTTTCAGAAAATGAATTGAACAGTCTTTCATCTTTTCTTGTGCACCAAAGAAAATTATACAGAATTGAAATTGCCTGTTTTTTGAAAATATGAAATAAATTGTCCTAAAAATGATCAAAGGATCTCCGGTGCCAATATTGAGATTACTTTTTATATGATTTTAAGGTATATAGACATGTAGGAGACAGAGATATATGATTGTAAGTAAAATCAAGAAAGAAATTCTGTTCCTAATAATATTAAGTTGCCAGTTTTGTTGAAATCATTTTGAGTCATTTTTGATTTGTTCTTATTTCTCTATGCTTTCCAAATTATATACTATGAGCATGTTATAGCTGTAAGAAAAAGTTAAAATATATTAACAAAGCTTGTAGGTTCCCATATTACTTAGTGCTTAGCTTAGATATGCTTTTAGAGCCTTCAAAGTATCTATTCCTATCAATTTTCATTTTCATTAATACTAATATATATGTGTGTATATATGTATGTGCACACACACACACATACACAAATGCACACATATATAGATGTATGGGCTTCCCTGGTGTTTCAGTGGTAAAGAACCTACCTGCAGTGCAGTAGCAGCACAAGACCCGGGTTCCATCCCTGAGTCGGGAAGATCCCCTGGAGAAGGGCATGGCAACCCCCTCCAGTATTCTTGCCTGGAGAATCCCATGGACAGAGGAACCTGGTGGGCTACAGTCCATAGGGTTGCATAGAGTTGGACACAACTGAAGTAAGTTAGCATGCATACACACACACAACACACGTCTTAAGCAGAGCACTAAACCTATTCTGCATAACTTGGCACACAAACAGTTTCGTTTCACAAAATCAACCATCAAGGAAACTTCACTTAAAGCCTTATTATAGAGTTGGACACAACTGAAGTAAGTTAGCATGCATACACACACACACACACACGTCTTAAGCAGAGCACTAAACCTATTCTGCATAACTTGGCACACAAACAGTTTCGTTTCACAAAATCAACCATCAAGGAAACTTCACTTAAAGCCTTATTGCATTAAAAAATAATTTATTTTAAACACGATGAATATTGACGTGCCAATATTAGAATAGTGGTGTAAACTCCCACCTGTTTGTTTGATGGATCATGAATCTTAAAAACATTGACTTACGATACATCAAGAAGGAAATTGATATATCATTTTGATGGAGTGTTTTTAAAGTATAAGATTAAACAGATGGCAATTTTTTCCCCCCAGAAAATGATTCCTCAATGAAGAGGCAGATATCTTATATGCAAGTTATTAATGAGTGTCTCGTTTTACAAGTTGATTTATAAGTTTATTGCAATCCTAATCAAAATTCCAATTTATATGGCAATGTAAAGGTTCAGAATAGCCTAGACAAGGTAGGAGGGCTTTCCCTATTAATTTTCAAAATGTATTATAATGTTGTAGTAATTAAGACTGTGTACTATTAGCATGAGGGCTTCCCAGGTGGCTCAGTGGAAAAAAACAGCCCTGCCAATGCAGGAGACATGAGTTTGATCCCTGGATCAGGAAGATCCCCTGGAGAAAGAACTGGCAACCCACTCCAGAATTCTTGCCTGGGAAATCCCAGGGACAGATAAGCCTGGTGGACTACAGTCCTTGGGGGTCTCAAATGAGTCAGAAACTGCTTAGTGACTAAACTACAACTGTTAGCATGGAGTTAGACATCTGAGGCTCAGAGGGTATACCCTGCCTGCAATGCAGGAGACCTGGGTTTGATCCCTGGGTCAAGAAGATCCCCTGGAGGAGGAAATGCCAACCCACTCCAGTACTCTTGCCCGGAGAATTCCAAGAACAGAGGAACCTGGTGGCCTACAGTCCATGGGGTTGCAAGAGTCGGACACGACTGAGTGACTTCACTTACACTTTCAGCATCTGAGAGTAAAGGAATAAGAAATAGATCCATGTGTATATGCATAATTAGTAAATATAAGAGTCTAATAAATGATGCTAGGGCAGTTGATAACTATATGGAAAAAATGATATTAGACTATGCAAAATAGTGGGTGCATATAGACCAAAAGGGAGAAGGAAAAGACAGCCCACTCCAGTATTCTTGCCTAGAGAATCTGGTGGACAGAGGAGCCTGGTGGGCTGCTGTCCATAGGGTCGCAGAGTCGGACACGACTGAAGCGACTTACCATGCATGCATGCATTAAAAAGGAAATGGCAATCCATTCCAGTGTTCTTGCCTGGAGAATCCCAGGGACAGAGGAGCCTGGTGGGCTGCTGTCTATGGGGTTGCACAGAGTCAGACACGACTGAAGCGACTTAGCAGCAGCAGCAACATCATAGACCTAAAGGGGAGAGATAAGATTTTTAGACGATATTATAGAAGAAATCTTTCTTTAACTTGGAGGTACAGAAAGATATCTTAGACAAGACAGAAATGTCTATATATTAAGGAAAATGATAAATCCAACTACAGTAAAATTCAATGTTTCTGATCACCAGGAAAAATCATCAAGAGATAAAAGCCAAAGAATGGGAGAGACTATTTTACAATAAATATAATCAATAAAAGACTTAAAAATGGAATGTTTACAGATCAATGCTTTTTAAAAAGAAAAACCAATAGAAATCTGGGCTAAATATTTGAATGAGTACTTCACAAAAATGTAAATCTAAGTGATTAATAAAATAGGTTAAAGTACTCAACTTCAAGAGGAGGGCATGACAAGCAACTTCAGTATTCTTGCCTGAAGAATCCCATGGACAGAGGAGTTAGACACGACAAGTGAATTAGCACGCACACACGCACTCAACTTCAACAGTATATCAAGTTTAAAACCACAACCACCAGACTGTCAAACGTTAAAAATGACAATGTAGAGCAATAGGAATTTTCATATGCTGCTATATAATGTGCAAATTTGTATTAAAAACTTCGAAAAACAGTTTAGCATCCTCTGGTAAATCTAATGACATGCACACCTTATAACTTAGCAGTTTTGTTCCTGGAAATGCCTTCTAGAGAAACATACCATGTTTCAGGAGACATGTATGGAGATGTTTCCTTCAGCATTTTTTGCAATAGATTAAAACTCAAAACAACTCAGTTCCACTAATTAAAGTGAAAGTCACTCAGTCATGTCCAACTCTGCATCCATGGAATTCTCCAGGCCAGGATATTGGAGTAGGTAGCCTTTCCCTTTTCCAGAAGATCTTCCCAACCTAGGGATCAAACCCAGGTCTCCTGTATTGCAGGCGGATATTTACCAACTGAGCTTTGAATTCCATCAATAGTAAACTGGATAACTAACTTGCACACTTTTCATACAATGGCGTTTATGTAATGGAATGATCAATAAAAGTGAACACTCTAAAGCAGCACTCAATAACGCAAATGAATTTTACAAATAATATCCAGCCACTAAAGAATATGTACATTTATATAAAGTTTAAAACATGAAAAATTAAATGGTATCATTTGTGAATGCTTATCGGAGAAGGCGATGGCACCCCACTTTAGTACTCTTGCCTGGAAAATCCCATGGATGGAGGAGCCTGGTGGGCTGCAGTCCATGGGGTCGTGAAGAATAGGACATTACTGAGGGACTTCATTTCCACTTTCATGCATTGGAGAAGGAAATGACAACCCACTCTGGTGTTCTTGCCTGGAGAATCTCAGGGACAGAGGAGCCTGGTGGGCTGCCGTCTATGGGGTCACACACAGTCGGACACGACTGAAGCGACTTAGCAGCAGCAGCAGTGGATGCTTATATGGGTTACAAACAAAAAGAAAACCAAGGGGGAAGGGAGTTATGGGAAGACACATGCAGAGAACATCAAGAGTACAGGAAACGTTTCCTCTGTGACTACATGGTGGTTACTCAGGGGCTCCTTAATAAATAGTCATCATTTAACCTTCATGTACTATCCTGTATATATTTCACCAAACTTTTTCTTTTAAAAAGAAAATAGAAAATAGGAAAAAGTTTCATTGCTTACTAATTCCTGCTGCGGCTGCTGCTGCAGTCACTTCAGTCGTGTCCGACTCTGTGCGACCCCAGAGATGGCAGCCCACCAGGCTCCCCTGTCCCTGGTATTCTCCTGGCAAGAACACTGGAGTGGGTGCCATTTCCTTCTCCAATGCATGAACGTGAAAAGTGACAGTGAAGTCGCTCAGTCGTGTCCAACTCTTAGCGACCCCATGACTGCAGCCCACCAGGCTCCTCCATCCATGGGACTAATTCCTAGAACAGTTTAAATTCCAGGAGAAGTGTTTATCCCTTGAAGGTATGATAAATTCATTCATGCCAACCTCTGGACTTAAGACTTTCTTTTAAAAGCAATTATTTGATAACGTCACCTTTTTTCCCTCATATGTATTTATCTGCTTAGGCGCATACTTCTTGCAATGATTATTTGCATTTTCCAAAAAAGTTATTTTTTGGCGGGGGGGGTGATTTTTCAATTGTATTGCCATAAAGTTCAGCAGTGGTCATCTATTTTGGATTTTATATATGGGTGTGTGATTGCTGTCTTTTGGCCATTCCTCAGTGTTACTACTTACATATCTAACATTCCCTCTCTTGATAGATATTTCCAGTTTTTGCTACTACAAATGTTAATTGTGAAAAGCATCTTTGCACATATATATTCATCTACTTATCTCTTCATTCCTATATGTTTTGCAAATATTTCAGTTCACATATGACTGTTAATATATGAAAGCATCCATTTTCCTACATTCTTATTGAATCTTAAGGTTACCACACATTTTAATTTTGCCAATTTGATGGGTAAAAATTGAATTATCATTTTGTAATTTTCATTTTCCTAGTTGTCAGCATGCCTGGAACTCCTTTTTTTCCCACATATTTGTTATTCATTTATACCATTAACATCTCCCCTTACATGAATTTGTTTTACCTATTATTTTCTTGATTTATTTATCTTTTTACAATGTACTTGAAGTTTGGTGAGAAGAAATATTAACTTTCTTTATATACATGTTATTTAATACAAAAAATTCCCCTATCATATCAGTTCTTTGTTTTTAAATGTTATGTTTGCTATCTTTTGCCATGGAAGATTTTTTATTTTATAAAATATTTCTACTTTTTCATTTAAGACTTCAGATTTTTTTTTCTTTCTTAGGAAAGTTTTGCTTATTTTAAAGCATTCTGATTTCAATTTCTACTGTATCTGTGTCTGTACCTATATCTGGAGTTTATTTCTCTTTATGTTGTGATAGAGGGTGTATTCTATTTTTTAAATATTTAGATATCTTTCTTTTAATCATGAGTGTTTTCAGGAGTGTTTTTGTGTACATGTGGCTTGCTTTTTGTTTTTTGTTTTTTAGCTGACTGCACTCAAGGAGGTATAATGAAACAATTAAAAGTATGGCCCTTGAAATCACTTAGGTCCAGCTATTTGTTGAGTATATAGACAGAAGCAAATCAACTATATTAATTTTCTGTTTTTTAATTCATCAGCCTTGCTTTGTCTTTAAGACTTTTTCCTACTTAAAATTTTCTTTAATTGCTAATAATAATAATTTTTCTAATAATGCACTTAATGATTTTTTTCCCACTCATTTTTGTCTTTATTAGACCCATACTTTTTGATATGTAGTATTACCCTTATCCTGTTTCTAAGAATTCTATGATTGTCCTTTTGATTTCTTTTAGAGAAAAGAGTTTTATAGTAGAATGATTCTTATACAAATGGTGAGTATTTTTTAACTATAAAAGTAAATAAATAGGTTAATGTCATTGCATTAACCTCAGTATTTAATACCTGCTTTGGAAGAACTTCTGAAGATATTATGTACCTTATATTGTGCTTGCCTAATATGTGATTGCTTCATATAAAGGTTCCATGGGCATTAGAAAATAACTTACTTTCCAAATCTCCTTGCGATTTATCATCTTTCACAGAGTTTATTGGCTAGATTTGTATGTATCACCCATATCCTCACAGCCTTAATGCTTTATCCTCAAAGAGTTAGAAAGGTATATCAAATCCTCTGACTATTATTGTAGAAAATTATACATATTTTGGTTTTTAATTTATATTATCCTTGCCATTATATAACTACTTTATAGCCAGACAACATTTCATTCTGGTTATGAGAATTCTAAACCCTGGGCTTCTAAATCCTGTTGTAGACCAAAAGGTTATCATTTTATAATGTTTTACTCCACGGGAGAGCAACAAGATGGTGTTTAAACTTTAAAAAAATTTAATCTTTAGCCCTGTAGAGAAGCTGACGATTACAAATTATAAACTGCACAAGGCTGTGCTTCCAAGAAAGCCATCAGTCCATGAAATTAAATTATGCATTAGAAGGTGCTCTAATACTGACAGATATTAATTGAAGAAATAATTGTCTGGGTTTTTAAAAAGACGCTTTATCTCTTTTGTTCCATGAACTGGTTCAGAGTTCCTAAACTGGCTTCTACAATGAATAAAAATACCTTTATTTTCTCTCTCAAACAAAGACTAGCATGCAAACAACTAGAACCATGTCCATTTCAATTAAACTTGGAATTCTATAAAGATTCAATTATATATTTCAATAAATGCCCTAGAATTAGGGAACTGTCATGTATAAATTTAAAAGAACTAGAGCTGTGTTTTTCAAATTATAATTTTTATTCCCCAGGGGATTATGATACTATTCCAAGGGATACGTTAAGCCACAATATTGTGGATTAGCTTCTTAAAGCATCAGTTATGTTCAGAAACAGCTAGAAGTGAAAGGGGAGTGAGAGTAGGCAACTGTAGGAATTAAATAATGCATCTAGCTAGTAATAAATATTTTTTATGTAAAATATATTTGCATTTGGAATAGAAAACAAAACTTGAATGAAAATTTTCTCAGCCTTTACACATAGTGAATAATCAAGCACATTTGACCCTTGAAAAACTCAGGGGTTAGTGCTATCGACCTTATAAGCAGTGGAATGTCTGGGTATAATTTATAGCTTGCCCTCCTTTCCATATCCATGACTTTAACCAACTTTGGATTATGTAATAATGTAACATCTACTGTTGAAAAAAATCCAGGTATAAGTGGACCTGTGCAATTCAAACTCATGCTCTTCAATGGTCAACTGTAATAGAAAAGCACATGTGAGGTATAAATATCCTCCCTCCCCATAAATTCTTATTTTCTAGTCCTTCTCCCCAACATAGTAGGTTTTGTAATTCTACTACTCACTGCTATATGGGAGTTCTCTGTAGTTCCCAGTGCAGGACTGTTTGATAGAGTAGGGATGAAACAAATAGGAATGACTCATACATTAGAGCTACTTGTTCCATAAATTTCTTTTGGACCAGGTATTTATGAAATACACTTTAGTTCTAATATTTTTTTTGTAATCTCACTTAGATTTTATAGATAATCATATGTTGTGCAAATAAACATATCTCATTTCCCCCCAAATTTATCCTTTTATTTTTATCATTTTCTTATTTAAGTTAATATTATCAACAAAATTTACTTATAATTGTTTTACTAATAATTATGATTTTTGTTTTGTTTTCCTAAATTTGGTTATAATTCTTTAATAAATTATTAAGTATGATAACAGGCAATTTTTGTTGTGTTAAAGAATATTGTTTGTATTCTATAAAGAATGGGGATTAAATTTAATAGGATGATTTTGACACTGACTATGACACTTTCACTTTTTGACCTGTGTTAAACTAATTAATTCAGTTTTGTGTAGCAGAATTCATCCTCCATCTTTTTGACATAAATATCACAGATGTTTTCATTGTGAACAAAGAGATAATTTTCATGTTAATATTTCTTTGTTCATTTTAGTCATTTGTAGGGAGGGTTGCTATCTTTTTCATAGATTAATATATATGTATTTTAAAAGAAGAGAAAAGCTTAATGAACAATGTATTTTTCAATGGCTTTATAATTAGGGTACTGACATGAGAAGTTTTTATTTTTTATTTTTTTAATATATTCTTCTAGGATCTCACAAAACTCACTAAAATGCTAGACTTTTTGGAGATATGTTCAAGTATATATCTCAAATGTTAAGACTGAGACAAAATTTTTTCCCAGTGTTATACAGCATTTTTTTTTTTATTACTGTGAGTATTAGAAACACAGTAAAAAGCTACCTTAATTTCTTATGCATATTTAAAGAGAAAAAGTAGCAAACTTATAAGTCTGTTTTCTTCTTTGAATGTTCACTTCAATATCAACAGTGTTGTTAATGGCCTTTAATTAGCCATCTATAAAGAAACTCCCTGTTAGTGTTGCAGAAACCAATACTCAAGAAACCAAGCACCACACTCGGAGAGCTAGAGAACTCAGATTTATTAAGCCAGCGGGCCCAGAGGAGTTAACACTCCAAGCTCTGAGTCTTGAACAAAGGGGTTACAGAATTTTGTCTGGACAGACTATAGTGGGCAACACTAGCTGTTAATAGGCTGGCTTAAACTAAGGGGTTTCATGTGCACAGGAACAGCAGTAAAGATGGGGAGGAGGCTGCCTGACCTTTAAATGGACAGGCATAATTAAGCAAGTTTGCAAGGGGCTGGGCAGTTGCAAAGAGCAGAACAAGGGTGAGTGAGATAAGGTCCAGTTCTTAGTATTGTAAGTTCTCACTTTCTGGGAGACTACATGACCTATGTGATCCAGACTTTGCAAGGAGCAAGCTGAGTTACAGAGGCAGAAGAAGCAAGAGGTTATGTAAAATTTTAACTTTTCCTCTTCAGTAGATCAGACTAAAGAAGCTGCCTGTAATGTGAGAGACCTGGGTTCCTATCCGGGGTCAGGAAGATCCCCTGCAGGAGGGAATGGCTACCCACTCCAGTATTCTTGCCTGGAGAATCACATGGACAGAGGAGTCTGGTGGGCTACAGTCCACCAGGTTGCAAGGAGTTGGACATGACTGAGCAGCTAATACACACACAAAAAGAAGCTCCACTGAGTTCTAGTCTCTTTCAGAATCAATAAAACTACTTTCCAAGCTACTCCTTCCACCCCCCACCCCCCCCCCTGATTCCACTCAGTTTCTGGTTACTATTTTTCTGACAAGACTCTTTGCCCCCCTCGAAACCAAGTGTGTGTGTTTTTTTGAGTGACTTTCTTTGGAATCCAATTGTTGTTTAATGTTTACTTATTAATGTACAAAAACGATTAGGCTTGACAGTCATTAAGTCTCATAGTATCATATTTTAAAGTGGAGTTCCCTCATGCAGAGGATGTTTGGAGTCCACACTGGTTTTGAGCACATAGCAATAACTGCCACTTACTGTGGGCCCTCGGGTCTCAAGGCCAGCCTTGCTGTGGGATGTGCCATCTGCAGATGTGCCTTCCTGAGGAAGAGGTGAGTGACAGCAGCAGCCTGTTTGGCAGGAATTGACAAAACCTTGATTTTGGCCCCTTTCCATTGCTAAATGATGGTACTGGAGCTGAGTAAGAAGCCTTAGGTTTGCCAGGTTCAGCCTGAAAAAGGTAATGCATCCCTGAGGAAAATTTGCAAGGAACACATTCTTGGAGTGAATTTTCCTGAAAACCAGTGCACTCTTAAAGCAAAACTAGAAGAAAAAAAAAAAACCAACAAAAAAACCCTTGGCTAAGCTAAGTATTCATTATGTGGAAAAGAACTATTAGGGAACCAAATAGAGAGTAAAAAATCAAAATTTTGAAGTAAAGAATTGACCCTTCACAAAAGATGTTGAGCAGAAAAGGCAGCCTTCATTCTTTGGAACCATGTAATTAACAAACAATTTTCACCCCACATAATTAATACATCACGCTAGTTACCATTGTGCCAGAAGGTCACATGAGATTTCTGGCAAGCCAATTGAGTTCCTTCCATATAAAGAACACTCAGTGATTATTCTGCATACAAGGATTATTCAACTTGATAGTTAAAATAATTAATTCTCTCCACATTGAAAAATAAACCATTACTGTAGAGAAGGTATAATTACCCTGAATGGATAAGCTCTAGAGGGCAATATGGTGATTTTAATTCTTAGAATGTATAGAGCTTGGTGAAATGGAAAGAACTCATTCACAACAAATATTCATGCTTGTCCTGCACCCCCGCCTCCCATCATGTTTGCTAGACTCCTCTTTAAAGGACTTGGTTTCCAGTTGGAGTTATACTAGGTGTTTTTTGTGTGACTTTTACTGGGTTGCTTCTCTCTTGTCTTAGTTTATTTCTGTCTAAAGGCAGGGCATTCAAATTACACGGAAGTTTAAAAAAATAAAAAGTGTCTGACACAAATGTTTCCATGTGCTCTTTCCATGCACATGGGAGAAATTACTGTTCAAATACAGCATCTTATACTGAGCCCAGGAGAGGTTTCTCAGAATTCTTCATGCTTTCATAGCCTCTATCAATAGGTTGGAGTATGGAAGCCAGATTGACCCCTTGGTAGGTCTTCATTATAGGTAAAATTTCATATCAGGGCCCCAATTAGGAAAACAAACAAAGGGACCAACAGAAACAAAGCAACAGACTTCCCAACCCCCACCCCCAGACAAAATAAGTAACGGTCACTGTGTTTAATTCTAGTCACAAGATAAATGAAATCAAAAGTGTTCTCCTGAGTTACACTGACTTCATAACAAAAGCACCTTTATCGCTGAATTTTGCAATGTTGATACTGATAGGGCCCACATGACGTCTCATTTTGTATATTTTTGTAGCGCTTCCACTAACTTGGCTAGAAATTGTGCCAGGTTTTCGTCTAGTCTTTGAGTTATTTCCTGGAGCTTATCAACATTGATGGCTTTATGCTCTGCCTTTTGAAGGCCCACAGTGAGGCAAGCAACCATATGATGAGCTGCTCATCCAGTCTCCTTGCCTGACAACCCCAGGTGGGGTCATCCCGGGGGACAGCTGTGGCCCCTACGGGCTTCGTGTCATCTGACCTGTGTATCTCATCAACATGCGCCTGAGAGGCTTGCCGTCCTCGTTCCTTCTCTTCTGGGAGAAGAGTGGAGGAAAGGATGATGTAATGTCAGGCCAGGTTAAGTCGTAAGACTGGGTAAGATACTCAAATTCTTTTAGATAATTATCAGGCTCTGAGGAGAAAGAGTCAAGATGCTTTTCAATCTGAGACAGATCTGTGAGGGGGAATGGGACACGAACCTGAAGAATGCCTTCTGCTCCAGCTACTTCCCACAAAGGGAGGAGTGGGGCAGGGGAAGGAGCGGGGTCCTGAGGTCAAGTTTCCTGTTTTAAATGGGACCCTCAGGGTAGAGGCAGGGCTGAGGTGTCAGAGCTTATCTTGGGCTCAGGCTGGGGAGAGGGCTTGGGAGCTGGGGCGGGGGAGGCCTGCGCTTGAGAAGGAGGGAAGGAGGAGGGGACAGCAGGTGGAGGCTGTGGAACTGGATCTGGAGCAACTGCAAGGGGATTGGGAGCAATACCGGGTGGGTCGGAAGGGTCAAAGGAAGAAGAAGAAAAGCCTGAACAGGGATCTGGAGACATTGTGTTAGGAGGATGTGGCCCAGAGTGGGTTAAAAGTATTTGAGAAGTAGAACAGGATCCACGGAGAGAGAGTCGAGAGCAGAGAGAGAAGAAAACCTGAACTTAAAGGGATTTCTAACCACTTGCTGTCGCAGTAGCAGGTTATCGAGGTCCCCTAGAGTATTATAGTCGAGAGTTCCATTTTCCGCCCTTTGGGACCTGTTGTCAAGTTTGTATTGTGGCCGGGCAGTGTTAGAATAGTAAATAAGTCTATTTGGTCTTATCTCCCCTTGGAAGTCCAAAGCTTTCAGGTTTCAGAGAAGGCATCCTAGAGGAGTAGATTTTGAGGGCTGGGATTGAGAATTTCCCATTGAGGCTGAATAGCTTAGGCAAGGGAGAGGGAAAGTAGGAGAAAGGTCCGAGAGAAAAGGCGTCCCTGTTCTCAGGACTTTCTCAGAGAGTGATAGTCTGTTTTGAAATGGGCGTACCCTATTTCAAAGTCAGATGGGGCACAAGGCCGAGGGCCCTAGGACTTCGAAATGAGGCTAGAGAAAACGAGGATCCAAGAGAATGGGATTTCACTCACCTTGTAACTAGTGGGTGAAATGTGGGCCGGTGTGTGGATGCCAGTCCAGCAAGGCAAGTGGAGAGTCCTGTCCCAGAACTCATCTCAGTTTCTTGGCAAGGTCCCAGGAGGGGACCAGAGGTGGGCTCGGGAGGGGAGCCCAGGGGAGCCCACCCAGTTGCGGTAGATCTTCCCTCCCGGGTTTCGGCACCAGAATGTAAGGCTAGTGCAGAAAAAGAGAGAGCAAGCCGGGCAGTCAGGCAAGAAAAGGGAAATTTATTAGAGGGAAAAGAGAGGGTGAGAGGCTCTTAAGGAGAACCAGCATCCTCCCTTTCTGATGGAGTCCTTCTTGTACCCTACCAATGACAAATTCTCTGAAGGGATGGTCACGTAGCCAGAGGTCTGGAATCTGGTGGTCTTGCGGCTTTGAGAAGATAGGTGCCAGTGAGATAGCAGGATGCCACTTGGGCAATTTGGTCAGTCTCAAGGATCACTGGGATTTATTCTTGGTTTTTGAGGTCCACATAATGAGCCATCTTATCAATGAGACCCCACGTGGCCCCTATCAAACACCAGAGACTAGGCCAGGATCTTCTTGGATATGATAATTATGTCAGAACACTGCTCTTTTTTTGGCTATGAGCAGACTAACTAGAAATTTAATTACATGGTAATTCTTCAGATTAAAAAAAAAAAAAACAGGTTTTAATTTAATGAGCTAGGTTTTCTGAAATCTGACTTGCTTATAAACTGTCTTTGTGAGTAAATGACTTCTCTTACCTAAATGATTTTGCCTCTATATCACACTTCCAAAGGAATAAGGATATGAAATGATACCTAGCTGTTATATTTCAATGAGAAGAACTGGAAGATTGTTTTCTGTTCTTTATCTGGTAAGAAAATAGGGTGATTTGGGTTTCCTTCCTTTGGTTTCCAGCTCATCCATCTCTTTGCTAATAGGCACCAGGCTGAGGATATACAGTTTTGCTGATAGAATTGTAAATACTTAGGTTTCATAGATTATAAAGTTTCATTGAATCAATATTTATAATAGAAACCTGATCTTCATAGTCTGAATAGAAGCAAGACAGAGAGTGACAGCTGTAGTTAATGGCTAAAACTTTGGAAAGTATATTGTATATTCAGAAGTGATCTTCTCTGGTATATTCATAAACACTAAGTAAATTGTATGGTACTTTTTACTGCTTCTTATTATTTTAAGCAAATGCTAGGCAAAATTATCTCTTGCCACAAAAGGGAACATTGCCTCTTTAAGACTCTGCTGCTAAGTCACTTCAGTTATGTCTGACTCTGTGCGACCCCATAGATGGCAGCTCACCAGGCTCCTCCATCCATGGGATTTTCCAGGCAAAAGTACTGGAGTGGGGTGCCATTGCCTTCTCCACTTTAAGACTCTACCTCAAATTAAATATTATGTTCATAGAAACTTATTTGAATCAATTGTATGTTTTTATGAAGAATTATTTATAATGCGTAATTATTTCCTTATTGAATATGGGAGTAAAATAATTACATTTTTTATTTTCATGTTTATAAAGAATGGTTGTCCCTTGCACAGAACCCCTTCTGTGATGAGGAGTCCCAGTGTTTGAGTCCTATTTGTTGTTGTTCAGTCACTCAGTCGGGTCCGACTCTTTGTGATCCCATGGACTGCAGCATGCCAGGCTTCCTGGTCCTTCACCATCCCCTGGAGCTTGCTCAAACTCATATCCATTGAGTCAGTGATGCCATCAAACCATCTCATCCTCTGCTGTCCCCTTCTCCTGCCTTCAATCTTTCCCAGCATCAGCAGCATCTTTTCTAGTGGCAGCTCTTCACATCAGGTGGCCAAAGTATTGGAACTTCAGCTTCAGCATCAGTCCTTCCATGAATATTCAGGATTGATTTCCTTTATGATCAACTGGTTTGAGTTCAAGGGATTCTCAAGAGTCTTCTCCAACACCACAGTTCAAAAGCATCAATTCTTTTGTTGCTCAGCCTTCTTTGTGGCCCAACTCTCACATCCATACATGACTACTGGAAAAACCATAGCTTTGACTAGATGGACCTTTATTGGCAAAGTAATGTCTCTCCTTTTTAATGATTTAAGCCTCAAGGCTTTTTAGAGATGTTAGTCAGGTACACTTGGAGATTTTCCTCAAGAGATTTCTAGATGGACATGAGTAGGTGTTGAAAGCGAATGAGCCAAAAACAATGAACACGCCAAGGAGGGTCTGTGTCTGGTTCCTTGCCCACCTCCCTCATCTTGATGGCTACCAGAACTTGAGCTGCTGCATGGCTCAGTCTTATTTTTGTCCCTGCCAATCCAATTGTTGCCTCATTTCCTTGGGTGATGTATTTTTCATGTGAAAGTATATCTAACTGTGTGCTTTTCCTGTTATGCTCATGGAGAATTCTTGGAGAGGAGAGGAACCAACGGTGATATGTTAGTTTTGAAAATAAGAGCTTTGGGAGTGAGTTTTTAAAAAGAACAGCTTTGCATATGTGATGGGAGAAAATTGATACAGAGAATATTTTTCTTGACAGGTTCACACTTAGCTTGAAACTCTATGAAAAATTTTAGAAGGAAAATGGTTACATAATTCTTTTCCTCCTTGTAGTCCTCAGCCCTTCTGCTTGGATGTGAGCATCCACAGGACTGTTGAGTCCCTGCTTTCAAGAGGATACAGCTATCATCTCATCCCCCTAAGGTGCCATGGATTTGGATCCTGCCTGGCTAAAGAGAGGTGGATGATATCCAGAGTTACCATATAAATACTCAAAGGGTAGCTTGATATTTCAGTAGTTCTAAGGTCTACTGACTTCTGCAAATAAAACAAACAAACAAAAAAAAACCACAAAAAAAAAAAAAAAAGGTTGCTGTTGTTTAGTTGCTAAGTCATGTCCACTCTTTGTGACCTCATGGACTGTATAACCCATCAGGCTTCTCTGTCCATGGGATTTCCCAGTCAAAAAATACTGGAGTGGGTTGCCATTTCCTTCTCCAGGGGATCTTCCTGACCCAGGGATTGAACCTGAGTCTCTTGCATTGCAGGAGGATTCTTTACCACTGAGCCACCAGGGATGCCCCAAATAGCTTAAGTTGGCCCCAAAAGTACTACATAGAAAATGATGTTCCATACAGGGTCTGGCAGAATCACTATTCCCTTTGCTTTGATATATTCTGATTCTACTTGTGATCAAATAGGTAAGAACAGTTTGAGTGCATCAAAAAATAAGAGTGGTCTGAGTAATTAGTAGATATAGGTCCAGGCCTCAAGTCTTTCAAAGCTAATGGATTTTATCAGAAGTCTTCTGCATTTCCTCTGGGGTAAGAACTCATGGTTTCCTGATTTGCTGCCCTCCCACCAGCTCCTACCAAGCACCTAGCATAGGAGTTGGAATTTTCTGTTGGATTTTATACAGGACTTTTTGTTAGTATGTGAGTGGGCACATTTTGCTTTAACACTTTGCGGCAAGTGTCCTGAGAGTTCCAAGCATGCCTGTGGAGTCAGGCTGCCTGGGTGTTACTCCTTTTAGAGCAGGGCACTTAATTGCCTTGGCCTCACTGTTCTCAACTGTGAGATGAACAGTAATGATACTTATAGGGTAGGCTTGTTTCAAGGATTATAAATGTAGACCAGTGCCTGGAAATGAAAATTTGCTAATAGCGGTAAAGGTTACTCACAGTATCTACACCCTGAGATCATCAAAAGGGGCAGAGGTGGAATAGCTTTACCCCATTAGATAACCCTTATCCTTCAACACCTGTGTTTTACCAACACTTTGTACAGCTTACCTTAACTGTTTTTCTGCCCCATTACCAGGGACTTGGTAAGGCATCCATTTCCATGGATTTGGGGGTAGGGGACATATAACCCTATGAAGCTCATTAGGAGTTTACTCAATCATGGGTGACTCTTTTGTCTTAATAGGTCTAATTTTTGTCTTGACAGGCCTAATAGTTGCTTCCTTGGTAGCTCAGATGGTAAAGAATCCACCTGCAATGCAGAAGACCTGGGTTTGATCACTGAGCTGGGAAGATCCCCTGGAGGAGGGTATGGCAATCCACTCTGGTATTCTTGCCTGGAGAATCCCCATGGACAGAGGAGCCTGGACAGCGAGGTACAGTCCATGGGGTCACAAAGAGTCGGACACAACTGAACGACTAAGCATAGGCCTAATTTTGGTTATTTCAGATAAGCAATGGGACAGAAGTTTCAAGACATCAAGAAGTTTAGAAGCCATTTAAAGAATCATTCTTTTTTATTCTCTGTTCAAAATAGTTTCACACAGAACTCAGATATCATCACATTTAGTTTTAGACCTCTTCATGTGTGATGAATTCTTCTGAAAGTGCTAGCAGGTTTTTCTCCCATATTTGTTAAAGAACACCCACGATGAACTTGTCTACCATAAGGATCATTCTAAGTGAACTGCTTTCTGGATCTTTTCATTATCCCTGAGGACAGACATATGTTGAGTTCAAAAAGCAGTTACATTTTCTGAGGTTAGCATTAAAAAATAACTTGGCAGGATTTTTAAGCTAAGATCCTCAGAGGAATTTTGCAAACATTTCATTTGCTATGACAATGGATAATTTATCTGAGAACAGGTGTGTACAAATCTTGGTGTGCTGTTTTTTGAGACTGCAAGCTGTCACAATTGATTGTTTCCTTGAAAAAAAGGGAAAAAAACTTTATTTGGTGGAAGTTAAGAGTATCTTCAAGCCTATAAAATGGAATTTTAGATTGCAATGAAACTAGATTGTCATAACAGAATACCTGTGGATGTGCATAAGATGAAGCAAGGTTAATTTTTCCCTTCTTTTACATAATACTGATACATCAGGGATCAGCAGAAATGCCCCTATTTGATAAATGTTCATAGCTGAATGCATTCTAGCTCCAGCCCCAACTACCTTCCACTGGGCTGCTATGAACTCAGAATTAGGTCTCAATGAGATCAGGTTTACCCAGGGGCTGCCTTGGAGGTAAGGGATCCTGGGAAGGCTGACAAGGACTAGATATATCATCTGGGAAGTCCATCACCTAACTGTACTGCCCACCATGACAGTACTCTGGCTATGCCCCGGTTTTCTTCCTAAAGGGAATAAATGGCCAATAATCAGAACAAAATTCCTGGAGGCTTAGTCTTAGCTCTTGTTTTCCACCACTTCTCTCACCTTGAGTCTCGTTGTTTGCCCCTCCTATCTTCATATCTGATTGTATCTTGCCCTGTTAACTTTTAGTATTGATTTCTCATTAGCATTACTTCCCTTCTACATTTTCTGAAGTATTGCAGAGGCTCAGTTCAGTTCAGTCGCGCAGTCGTGTCCGACTCTTTGCGACCCCATGAATCGCAGTATGCCAGGCCTCCCTGTCCATCACCAACTCCCGGAGTTCACTCAGACTCACGTCCATTGAGTCTGTGATGCCATCTAGCCATCTCATCCTCGGTCATCCCTTTCTCCTCCTGCCCCCAATCCCTCCCAGCATCAGGGTCTTTTCCAATGAGTCAACTCTTCGCATAAGGTGCCCAAAGTACTGGAGCTTCAGTTTTAGCATCATTCCTTCCAAAGAAATCCCAGGGTTGATCTCCTTCAGAATGGACTGGTTGGATCTCCTTGCAGTCCAAGGGACTCTCAAGAGTCTTCTCCAACACCACAGTTCAAAAGCATCAATTCTTCTGCGCTCAGCCTTCTTCACAGTCCAACTCTCACATCCATACATGACCACAGGAAAAACCATAGCCTTGACTAGACGGACCTTAGTCGGCAAAGTAATGTCTCTGCTTTTGAATATACTATCTAGGTTGGTCATAACTTTTCTTCCAAGGAGTAAGCGCCTTTTAATTTCATGGCTGCAGTCACCATCTGCAGTGATTTTGGAGCCCAAAAAAACAAAGTCTGACACTGTTTCTACTGTTTCCCCATCTATTTCCCATGAAGTGATGGGGCCAGATGCCATGATCTTCGTTTTCTGAATGTTGAGCTTTAAGCCAACTTTTCCACTCTCCTCTTTCACTTTCAACAAGAGGCTTTTTAGCTCCTCCTCACTTTCTGCCATAAGGGTGGTGTCATCTGCATATCTGAGATTATTGATATTTCTCCCAGCAATCTTGATTCCAGCTTGTGTTTCTTCCAGTCCAGCATTTCTCATGATGTACTCTGCATATAAGTTAAATAAGCAGGGTGACAATATACAGCCTTGACGTACTCCTTTTCCTATTTGGAACCAGTCTGTTGTTCCATGTCCAGTTCTAACTGTTGCTTCCTGACCTGCATACAGATTTCTCAAGAGGCAGGTCAAGTGGTCTGGTATTCCCATCTCTTTCAGAATTTTCCACAGTTTACTGTGATCCACACAGTCAAAGGCTTTGGCATAATCAATAAAGCAGAAATAGATGTTTTT
>SJXQ01002866.1:49203-104552 GCA_006408695.1 Aepyceros melampus
AAAAAAAAAAAAACAATTCAAAAGCATCAATTCTTCTGCGCTCAGCCTTCTTCACAGTCCAACTCTCACATCCATACATGACCACATGCAGAGGCTAGAAGCCTGGAAATGACTTTTCTCTACTTTCTTGCTGGCAAGATTCTGGTTTCTCACTGATAAGAAGCTCTCCCGTGATGTTTGGAAGGTGAACGGGAAAGAGCCGTGAGCAGGTGCCTGGGCTTCAGTGGCAGCGGCTCTGGGGTTCCTACAATAGTTTGGGGGTGACCACCTGTATCCCACGATGGTGGTTCCCTGCATTTCTTGTATATTCAACTATTTTAAAGCTAGCAAATGTGATCATGACTTTTACTCTCCTGCTTTCAACAACCTGCCACTGTTGTATGAGTCTCTGATTATGTCGGTGTTCAGTTGCTAGGTCATGTCCAACTCTGCAATCTCATGGACTGCAGCAAGCCAGGCTCATCTGTCCTTCACTATCTCCTGGAGTTTGCTCAACTTCATGTCCGTTATGTCAGTGATGCTATCTAACCATCTCATCCTCTGCTTCAATCTTTCCCAGTGAGTTGGCTCTTCTCATCAGGTGGCCAAAGTATTGGAACTTCAGCTTCAGGATCAGTCCTTCTAGTGAACATTCAGGGTTGATTTCCTATAGGATTGACTGGTTTGATCTCCTTGCAGTCCAAGGGACTCTCAAGAGTCTTCTCCAGCACCACAGTTTAAAAGCATCAGTTTGGCACTTAGCCTTCTTTATGGTCCAACTCTTACATCTGTATGATTACTTGAAAAACCATAGCTTTGACTATACCAGACTATGTGAGCACAGTGATGTCTCTGCTTTTCAATACACCGTCTACATTTGTCATAGCTTTCCTTCCAAGGAGCAAGTGTCTTTTAATTTCATGGCTGAAATCCCCATCTTCAGTGATTTTGGAGACCAAGAAAATAAAATCTGTCACTGCTTCCACTTTTTCCCATTCTGTTTGCTATGAAGTGATGGGACCAGATATCACGATCTTAGTTTTTTTTTTTGTTTTTAATGTTGAGTTCCAAGTTAACTTTTTCACTTTCCTCTTTCACCCTCATCAAGAGGCTCTTTAGTTCTTCTTTACTGTCTGCCATTAGAGTGGTATAATATGCATATCTGAGTTTATTGATATTTCTCCTGGCAATGTTAATTCCAGCTTTTGATTCATCCAGCCCAGTGTTTCACATGACATACTCTGCATAGAATTTAAATAAGGAGGGTGACAATACACAGCCTTGTTGTACTCCTTTCCCAATTTTGAACCAGTTGTTCCATGTCCAGTTCTAATTGTTGCTTCTTGACCTGAGTACAGGTTTTTCAAGAGATGGATAAGGTGGTCTGGTATTCACATCTCTTTAAGAATTTTCTTCAGTTTGTTGTGATCCACACAGCCAAAGGCTTTCATGTAGTCAATGAAGCAGAAGTAGATGTTTTTCTGAAATTCCCTTCCTTGTTTTCTCCATGATCCAGTGAATGTTGGCAATTTAATCTCTGATTCCTTTGCCTTAGCTAAGTTCCATTATGGCTCATTTGGTAAAGAATCTGCCTATAGTGCAGGAGACCTGAGTTCAATCCCTGGGTTGGGAAGATCCCTTGAAGAAGGAAATGGCAACCCACTCCAGAATTCTGGCCTGGAGAATTCCATGGACAGAGGAGCCAGGTAGGCTACAGTCCCTGGGATTGCAAAGAGTCTGACATGACAGTACAACTGGCTTTCACTTTTTCTCCATGATTCAACAAATGTTAGCAATTTAATCTCTGGTTCCTCTGCCTTTTCTAAGTTTACCTTGTACATCTGGAAGTTCTTGATTCAGGTACTGCTGAAGCCTAGCTTGAAGGATTTTGAACATAACCTTACTACCATGTGAGATGAACACAATCATATGGCAGTTTGAATAGTCTTTGGCGTTGCCCTTCTTTGGGATTGTTAGGGATTAGAATGAAAACTGACCTTTTCTAGTTCTGTGGCCACTGCTGAGTTTTCCAAATTTGCTAGCATGTTGAGTGCAGCACTTTCACATGTCATCTTTTAGGATTTGAAACAGCTCAACTGGAATTCCATCACCTCCACTAGCTTTGTTCCTAGTACTTCTTCCTAAGGCCCATATGACTTTACATTCCGGGATGTCTGGCTCTAGCTGAGTCACTACTCCTTTGTGGTTGTCTGGGTCATTAAGACCTTTTTTCATAGTTTTCCTGTGTATTCTTTCCATCTCCTCTCAATCTCTTCCACTTCTGTTATGTCCTTATTGTTTCCATTATTTATCCTGCCCATCCTTGCATGAAATGTTTCCTTGATCTCTCCAATTTTCTTGATGTGATCTCTAGTGTTTCCTATTCTGTTGTTTTCCTCTGTTTCTTTGCATTGTTCACTTAAGAAGGCCTTCTTGGCTAACCTTGCTGTTCTCTGGAACTCTGCATTCAGTTAAGAACATTTCTGATACTTGATATTAAATTATTTTCTATGTAAAAGTACTTAGTGCTTGATATTTTTCAAACAAAACTGTGATAGATACAGTAGCCAAGTTTTATATAGCCTAAGTGGACAAGTGAATTGAAGTGAAGTCACTCAGTCGTGTCCAACTCTTTGCGACTCCATGGACTGTAGTCTACCACACTCCTCCGCCCATGGGATTTTCCAGGCAAGAGCACTGGAGTGGGTTGCCATTGCCTTCTCCAGAGGATCTTCCCGATCCAGGGATTGAACCCAGGTCTCCTGCATTGTAGGCAGATGCTTTACCATCTGAGCCACCAGGGAAGTCTAGTTATGCAGCGTAGGTCAGGAATAGATAGGGACCTTCAGCGGACACTCACGTTAGCAGTTATCTCCTCAGACTGTAGCTTATGGTGTAGCTTATGGTGGCAGACTGTAGACAGACTCCCGCTCTGTCTCCGACCTTGGGACTTGGGATTCTACCAGGCAAGCATGTTCAGCCTCTTCTTTCCATGGAGATGAAGGAAACTATTTCTTCCAATTTTCCTAATAGCATCCCTCTCAGAAGTATTATTTTCCTTTACATGATAGAAAAGGAGACTGAGAGTAGAGAGTTTCAGTAGCAGAAAAGGTGCAAAGATGCAGAAGTCTGATTTGAACTAGGTTTTCTGTGCTATTTTCATCATACCTCTGGATTCTCATTTAGAACTCAGCTTCCAGGAATCTCTTAAATCCAGTTCTAATCCTATATTTCCTTTTGGCATTTTGACTATAGTTATTTATTTTTATCAGATTTTAAAAAACATTCCTTCTAGAATACTTTCTCCTTGGGTTTATCCTGTTTGGAACTCTCTGGGTTTCTTGAATTTGGGTGATTATTTCCTTCCCCATTTTAGGGAAGTTTTCAACTATTATCTCCTCAAGTATTTTTTCATGGTCTTTCTTTTGGAGTTCATGTACACTCATGGCTAATTCATGTCAATGTGTAACAAAACGAATACAGTATTGTAAAGCAAAACAAACTAAAAAATAAAAATTAATTAAAAAAAAATAGAATACTTTCTAACTGTGAAAGAAAAAAAAACTGCAGTAGTAATTTTAAAAGTTTCCACTTGTTAAGCAGTTACAAGTGTCAAATACTGTGCTGTTTTAATCATTCATTTAATCATTAAAACAGTCCAGGGAGTCATTCATTTTTATTGTTTCTGGTACAAGAATAAAAACTGACACAGAGGTTTAGTCCAAGGTGATACAATTGGTTTATTGCAAAGCTGGGTGGAAACTCAGTTCTTTCTCTCTCCAGTGCTTCTGTTGATTTATTTAACAAATATTTTTTGAGCATTCACTTTGTGCCAGGAACTCTCTTAGGTACACTGGGTTGGGAGCAAGGGGCTACAAGGGAAGGACATACCACTCAAAAATCAGTGTGGAACAAGAAATAATGAGGTGGTTGATGGAGTTCAGTTTGGGAAATTTGTAGTCACTAAGAGTCACACACATTCTGTCAATGAGTTTTTATGATTATATAAGAATAAAATAAAAATTCCTTTCTTTGAATCTACGTATTAGTTTTTCAAAAAGCTACCAATTTGTCAGACCTATTAGGCAGTCTGAATCTGTCTAGCAAATGATCTGTTGGGTTTAGGGATCGTATAAAAAAATTACTTGCTATTAAGGATGTCATAAAGTGAGAAAGTTTGAGAACCTCTGGGCTATAGAATGGAAGTAAAATAAATCTGAATCTTACTGATGTCATCTTAAAATTTAATCCATTGCCCTAAAATTTAGGCTTTCCTCCTTTCTCCAAAGTACATCTTCATCCTCATTAAATGTATGTGATCTATGCTTTGCTTTAAATTTTTTCTGAAAGCAAAATGATGCAGAGAAACACAGGGTTTACTAGTCAATAAAATGATGCATCTTTCAGTGGCTATTACTAGTCTTATGCAGATTTTAATTTTTCAAACATTTATTAAAATAGTGTTATAGGGAAATTAATTATAAAAAAAAGAAATTGGTGGTGTTCGGAGCCATAATTGGGACTGGAAAAAGAATTGCTGCTTCAGAGAATGCTCTGATCTCAATCCATCATTTTGCTCTGAACCATGATCCCCACTCATCCTGGGGTTGCCCAACAGAGATACTTCAGTTCATCTAAAGCTTGATCCCCATCTTTTACCCACAGAGATTCTAGGCTTTGATCAAAGGCCCTATACTCATGTACCACTAATGATTGTTTAAAATTGTTTCCCTAAAAATTTAGAACCATTTACTTCTATGAAGAACTTGTACAGTATGGCATTTGGCATTATATTTTTTTTAAGGGAATTATCTTGTGTTTACCTGCATTTATCCACTTGCTGGTTAGTTCTTTCTGTCTTCAGATCCATTGTTAGTTTTCTGCTATCATTCTCACAGAAATTCCTCAGAGCTTATGAGCCAGTGAAATCTTGTTATAAGCAATCTTTGGACACTCAGTTTAAGCTAAATACATCTGGTTTCATGGATGTTGTTTTAAAAAAATTTTCTTAGTGGTGTCCTTTCCAAACCCTTAAACCCTTGCTTAGTCTCAACGCATTTTAGCAAGCTCCTGAGATGGTAAAGAGTGAAGGCTTTCTTTTCAAAGGAGGGAAATGGAGATGCCAAGAGAATAATAAAGTTGTGGGTACAGTGTTAGCCCTGGCCCAAATCACATATAAACAAGGCACATTTATTTTTAAGTCTCAGTTTAAATGTCATTTCTTTAATGCAGTCTTTCATTTATCCACAGACTGGTTTAGCAGCTTCTATTTCACACTCTCACGGTGCTCATTGTCTTGAAACACTCAGCTTTGAACTAGGACTCTAGTGTAATGGCTTCTTCCTGTGCAGATATGGAGTCCTCTTGGCTAAGTAACAAAGCTTTTTTGATTGCCTGTGTCTTCAGCATTTAACACTCTCCCCAGTGCTCAATAAACATTGTAGAAGGAAAGAAAGAAGGGAACAAGGGAGGAAGGTACAAAAGAGAGAAGCTAAGGATAAGAATGGATCCAAAATTTATTTGTTGAAAGCTGTGGTGACTACAGTAATTAGAAGGACCCAGGACTCTGCTTTTAAAGTTTTACTTTTCTAATGATGGTGACATTAGACCTTGAATGGCAAGGGAATAGCCCTGCTTAGGGTATCTGACTGCTTGCTAAGTGCTATAGATAAATAATAAGGAAAATAGCATAATCAGGAATTAGTAAATCCACCAGCCATTATTGAAAACTGGCCTCTCATTGACTGAAAACATAATTTTTGGTCAATGCTGAAATCAGATTATATTCTTTGCAGCTGAAAATGGAGAAACTCTATACAGTCAGCAAAAGCAAGACCTGGACCTGACTATGGCTCAGATCATCACCTCCTTATTAAAAATTCAGGCTTAAATTGAAGAAAGTAGGGAAAACCACTAGACCATTCGAGTATGACTTAAATCAAATCCCTTATGATTATATAGTGGAGGTGATGAATAGATTCAAAGGATTAGATTTGGTAGCCAGAGTGCCTGAAGAACTATGGATGGAGGTTCATAACCTTATAAGGGAGGCAGTGATCAAAACCATCCTAAAGAAAAAGAAATGCAAGAAGGCAAAGTGGTTGTGTGAGGAGGCTTTACAAATAACTGAGGAAAGAAAAGTGAAAAGTAAGGGGAAGGTTTCGATACACTCAACTGAATGCAGAGTTCCAGAGAATAGCAAGGAGAGATAAGAAGACCTTCTTAAATGAACAATGCAAAGAGACAGAGGAAAATAGAAGGGGAAAGATTAGAGATACCTTGAAGGAAATTGGAGATATCAAGGGAATATTTCATTTAAGAACAGGCACAATAAAAGGCAGAAATGGTAAGGACCTAACAGAAGCAGAAGATATTAACAAGAGGTGGGAAGATTACACAGAAGAACTGTACAAAAAAGGTCTTAATGACCCAGATAACCATGATGGTATGGTCACTCCCCTAGAGCCAGACAACCTGGCGTATGAAATCAACTGGGGCCTTAGGAAGCATTATTATGAACAAAGTTAGTGGAGGTGATGGAATTCCAGCTGAGCTATTCATCTGAAAAGATGATGCCGTTAAAGTGCTGCACTTATGTCAGCCAATTTGGAAAACTAAGCAGTGGCCAAATGACTGGTCATAGGACTGGAAAAGGTCAGTTTTCATTCCAATCTGAAAGAAGGGCAATGCCAAAGACTGTTCAAGCCACCGTACAATTGCACTCATTTCACATGCTAGTAAGGTTATGCTCAAAATCCTTCAAGCTAGCCTTCAACAGTACATGAATTGAGAATTTCCAGATGTACAAGCTGGATTTAGAAAGGGCAGAGGAACAAATATCAAGTTGCCAACATTCATTGGATCATAGAGAAAGCAAGGGAATTCCAGAAAACATCTTCTTTTGTAGCTTCATCGACTATGTGAAAGCCTTTGACTGTGACAATCACAAAAACCTGTGGAAAATTCTTAAAGAGATGGGAATACTAGACCACATTACCTGTCTCTTCAGAAAGCTGTATGCAGGTCAAGAAGCAACAGTTAGAACCAGACATGGAACAGCAGACTGGTCGCAAATTGGGAAAGGAGTATGTCAAGGCTGTATATTGTCATCCTGCTTATTTAACTTCTACAAAGAGTATATCATAGGAAATGCCTGGCTGGATGAATCACAAGCTGAAACAAGATTTCTGGGAGAAATATCAACAGCCTCAGATAGGCAGGTAATACCACTTCACATAAAATGAAGAGAAACTAAAAAGCCTCTTGATGAAGGTTAAAAAGGAGAATAAAAAGCTGGCTTGAAACTCAGTATTCATAGAAGTAAGATCATAGCATTTAGTCCCATCACTTCATGGCAAATAGAAGGGGAAAAAGTGAAAACAGTAACACTGTCTTTTCTTGTGCTCCATAATCCCTGCAGATGGTGACTACAGCCATGAAGTTAAAAGATGCTTGTTCCTTGGAAGAAAAGCTTTGACAAACCTAGACAGTGTATTAAAAAGCAGAGAGATCACTTTGCCAACAAAGGTCCGAAAGTTCTGGTTTTCCAGTAGTCATGTACAGATGTGAGTCAAACCATAAAGAAGGCTGACTGCTGAAGAATTCATGCTTTCAAACTGTGGTCCTGGAGAAGACCTTTGAGACTTTCTTGGACTGAAAAGAGATCAAACTAGTCAATCTTAAAGGAAATCAACCCTGAATATTCATTGGAAGGACTGATGCTGAAGCTGAAGCTCCAGTCCTCTGGCCACCTGATGCAAAACGGCTGACTCTGTGGAAAAGACCCTGGTGCTGGAAAAGATTGAGGGCAGGAGGAGAAAGGGGCAACAGAGAATGATATGGTTGAATGCCATTACTGACTCAATGGACATGATTTGAGCGAACTTTGGGAGATAGTGAAGGACAGGGAAGCCTGGTGTGCTGCAGTCCATGGGGTCCAAAGAGCTGGGCACAGCTCAGTGACTGCACAGCAGCAATGGTCTGAACTGAGTCTTCACCCCACTCTAGTGCTGAACATCTGACCTCCATGGTTTGTGGAAACCTTCTCCTCCTCTGGCTTCTGATACACTTGCATTATTTGAGGCCCTCTATCCTGCCCTCTTCCTGACTCCTTATTTCTCTTGTGCATTCTGGACCTGCACATTCTACACACTTCTCTTTATCTTCTCCTTTACTCTCTGGGAGAGAGGAGCCTTAAACTTCATCCCAATATCTGACTATTTCCTACTAATAATTCATAGAAGATAAGTCCAAGATTATGTCTACATTTAAATGTCTTGCTTCGTGCTGTGAATTACTTTCTAGGAAGATTATCCTTGTTTGCATTCCTGCCTGCAGTATGTCAGAACGCCCACCTTACTGTACCCACAGCAATATAGAATGATGGCTCTATAATATTTGATAATTTCTTAGGTGAGATTAATATCATAGTGGTTTTTCTTATGCAGTTAAGCCCCTCAAAATTCTCCCTTCAGTAAGCTGCTCCTATGCTTTCAGACCTTTTATGTTGAGCAGCTCTGAATAAATGCCAAGAGAAAGGAACTGTCAGAGGGCCAAGAGGGCAGAGAGTCAGTAAAAGGACAAGTATCAGATTTGGTTTGGTTCACAAGACAGCCTCACACTGCTAGGGGCCAGGACCATGAGAATGAACTATGTAGATCTGTGAATCTGGGAATTAGGTGCAGAGAGTGGGAAAGAGTCAGTGTTTCCCAAACCTTCTTTAGTGAGTTCAAAATTGCTCTAGTCCAGAAAGAGTTTAAAAGGGTGTTACTCATTACTTCCTCATTAATAATGGAGAAATACTATCCAAGCTTTGGCAGGTCTTCCTTATACTTGATATTAAGGCTACTGCTACTATCGGTGATTTTATGTGTCTTCATAAATGTTAGGGTAGGCATACCAAGCATATATGGTCTTCTGCCATGAAAACCTGGAAAGAATTCTCAAAGCCTCTTAATTTACTTCAGAAATATTATGAGCACAAACATTTTATTGAAGATACAGTCTTCTTACAGAATGATTTATGAAGATGAATAAGACCCATACTTTGCTTTCAAGTAGCCCATTTAACCAGTTAAAGAAGTAGAACAGATGTCAACATGACTAAAGTATGGACATGACTGTAAGCCAAGTGCCACTAGGTTAGGCACAAATAAAGGAATGAAAAGATGTGTGAATCATCAGGAAAGAAAATTTATAATCTGACAGAAATGGGCAGAGTTCACAAATAACATACATTTGAAATAAACATAAATGGATGGGCATGATTTTCACTAGTAGAACAAAGGTCTAATTTGGGGAGAGGAGGCACCATTTCAAATTGAAGAAAGTGTGCATGGGCAAAGGTTATTGAGGGGGGCAGCTTCTCTAGGATGGAGGTTCATATGTAACATATGTTACATCTCAACATATGTTAAATGTTGAGATAATGAGATTGTATTTCATTCAGTAGCCACTGGGAGCCCCTGAGAGCCCCTAAATAAGGAATTTTTTTTTTAATTTATTTATTTTTATTGGAGGCTAATTACTTTACAATATTGTATTGGTTTTGCCATACATCCACATGAATCCGGAAAATTTTTGATGCTGAGTTTTATTATGACGTGAAATTCTGACAGCCATGTGAAGTCTAGGTTACAATAAAGAATGGAAGTATGATACCTAATGAGCAGGCTATTATTCCATTAGCCTAGGAAGAGGGTAAAATATACTTGAAATAGGGAGGCAGGAATGAGAAGAAAAATGAGGAATGAGATATGGAAAGACCTGGCAGAAACAAAAACTAATGACTTAGAACCTAATTCAATTTGGGGCAAACAGATAGATTTCAAGTCCAAGTACCCAGGACACTATTAAAAGTATGGTGTTATTAATGGACAGTGAATTCAGAAGAGGAAAATGATGTCAGAAAAGAAGTGAGTTGGAATGTACTGCTTTTAATCTATCAGTTTTCATTCATTTACTTGCTAAGTAGGCAATTGAAGGCTTGGAAAGTAGGAGAGAAAAAGCAATTAGACACATTAAGGACTAATTAGCATGACTGATCTTGGATGAGCATATGACCCAAGATGGGAGAATCGGATTCCTTTCTGAGGAACAAAAGGGAGGGATGGGAGGGATGCCAATCCTGCTTGGCTGGCAGCCGCATGCTCTGCAATGTGAAGCAAGCTGGTCTGAGATAATGAAGCCAACGCACTGGGAGAAATGAAGGGACAATCTTGCTAGTTTCTTGAGTCCCTAAGAACAACTGCCTCTCATTCCATAGTTGTCAGAGCCTCATAGTAAATTTATCCTTCTATGCCTAAGCTAGTTCAGAGGGAATTGCTATCATTTGTAACTGAAGGAAGCCTGAGTATTAACACTATTAAAAAGTCAGAGCTAGTTGTCAGATACTTCAATTTTAAAAGCACTATAGGGTTTGTTCTTTCATTTAACATTTATTAAGTCCCTCCTCTGTTCTGGGCATTATGATAGCCTCTGAAGATAAATTGGATATTGAAGTGGAGAGGGGACTGAACGGAGGAGGGTTTTGAAGTATGTCTGGCCCTGTAGTAAAGACAAACCCCAATTTATCAATAGGTACAGTTCCAAATGTCCTGGTGTAAATTGGCTGTTTGAGAGAAGAGATTACTCCATAGAAACCTCATTGTGAATGGTGGTGATATGCCCAGGACAGCTAGGAAAAACCCCTTTCCCCTATAATGGGACAAATTAGACACAAACACAATAGTGTAACACATATAACTTGTCTTTCTAAAAAGTTCATATGGAACAGCATCTGAGGACTCCAGGCATTGCTTGGACTTAGGTGGATTCTCATGGGATGTGGCCTACCTCTTGAAAACTGTGGCAACTGTAGTATGTGGAATGGGGTTTTTTAAATTCTTGATATGTAAAGAAGGACAAGGGCAATTTAGTACAGTTCAAAGGAGATTCAGCAGTGGGGAGAACATGAAGAGAGATGTACCAAGTAGAATGAAGAGAAAGGATCAGAGGTGCTTGCGTTTTGCTGTGTGTCTAGTGTGGATTGTAGAGAAGAGGACTGACTGGAGTTAGAGAGGCTGAAGGATCCTGTTGGAACTCTGCTGAAAAGTTGTTTTGGAGCGCTTTGTTTCAGGCAACTTATTCCCCAGTTTCAAAGGTCATGTCCTAAATACCCAGGAAAAATATTAACTGATAGTGACTCAGCAATCATACCGATACTGTTGCAGAAAGGAGGAGCCCTTCCAGGGCCCAAGAGTGGGCTCTGGTCTAACACTCAGAAAGAATTGTCTGAGGAGACACATACATGCTGACAAAGCAAGCGGCTTTATTGGGAAGGGGCACTAGGGCAGAGAGCAGGAGGGTAAAGGAACCCAGGAGAACTGCTCTGCCATGTGGCTCAGAGTCTCAGGTTTTATGGTGATAGGGTCTGGCCAGTCATTCTGACTCAGGGTGCTTCCTGATGGCACACACATTGCTCAGCCAAGATGGATACCAGTGAGGAGGATTCTGGGAGGTTGGTATGACATGTGACACTCCTTTGGACCTTTCCCCAATTTTTCTGTTCTGTGGGGGCTTGTTAGTTTTATGTTTCTTACCAAAACTGCAGATGGTGACTGCAGCCATGAAATTAAAAGACGCTTACTCCTTGGAAGAAAAGTTATGACCAACCTAGATAGTATATTCCAAAGCAGAGACATTACTTTGCTGACTAAGGTCCGTCTAGTCAAGGCTATGGTTTTTCTTGTGGTCATGTATGGATGTGAGAGTTGGACTGTGAAGAAGGCTGAGCGCCGAAGAATTGATGCTTTTGAACTGTGGTGTTGGAGAAGACTCTTGAGAGTCCCTTGGACTGCAAGGAGATCCAACCAGTCCATTCTGAAGGAGATCAACCCTGGGATTTCTTTGGAAGGAATGACACTAAAGCTGAAGCTCCAGTACTTTGGCCACCTCATGCGAAGAGTTGACTCATTGGAAAAGACCCTGATGCTGGGAAGGATTGGGGGCAGGAGGAGAAGGGGACGACAGAGGATGAGATGGCTGGATGTCATCACGGACTCGATGGACATGAGTCTGAGTGAACTCTGGGAGTTGGTGATGGACAGGGAGGCCTGGCGTGCTGCGATTTATTGGGTCGCAAAGAGTCGGACACGACTGAGCAACCGAACTAAACTGAACTGAACTGAAGATGCAAGAGCACAGGGAACAAAGTATCCATTCTGTTTCATAAAAATAACTTTTCCCCTACACAGTGGCTTACAAGTCTATTCCTCTGGGAAATCCTATCAAAGTGAAAATCAATTGCTTTTATTCTTCCCACCCCCTCTAACACACACACTCACTCTCTCTCTCTTTCTCTCTCTCTCACACACACACACATATTCTTCACTGTATTGACAGTCAAAGCTTGGATACAGATTTTAAGTAACTGGTACCAGATGTCCCCACACCTCCCGCCGATGTTACTCACATGCACACACATCACCACATGTGATATGTGGGCCATTTTCTTGCTTGCTCTCAGATCCAGAGCCTGTCTGTCCCCTCTTAGCTTTAGATCCACTGCAGCTTTGTATCCCTTTGCCCTCTCGTTTCTGGCTCGTTCAGTCAATCAATAGGAGGCACCGGTGGATTGAAAGGGGAGAAAAGCCAGGTTAGGTGTCTCACACACATATTCTTCACTGTATTGACAGTCAAAGCTTGGATACAGATTTTAAGTAACTGGTACCAGATGTCCCCACACCTCCCGCCGATGTTACTCACATGCACACACATCACCACATGTGATATGTGGGCCATTTTCTTGCTTGCTCTCAGATCCAGAGCCTGTCTGTCCCCTCTTAGCTTTAGATCCACTGCAGCTTTGTATCCCTTTGCCCTCTCGTTTCTGGCTCGTTCAGTCAATCAATAGGAGGCACCGGTGGATTGAAAGGGGAGAAAAGCCAGGTTAGGTGTCCCCACTCTCCTCACGGCAGGCAGTGTCTCTAGTGGTGCCTATGCCTCTTCCTTGACCTCAGCTCCTGCCAGACACGCCTTCTCCAAGTTTCAGCTGCAGTCCAGTGGCCCTGACTCCTAGGCTCTAGTAGCCCTACCTCCTCCTGTTATCCCTCCAACGACAGATGCTCAGTGCTTCTTCAGTAGTCAGCTCTGAGCTGACCTGCCTCCCCTTGTCTTCAGCTCATAAATCATCTCTATTTCCAGGTCCCCATCTGCAGTTCCCACTACTAAGCACAACAAAGATTTCTTGCCTGGAGCCTGTCTGACACACTTGCAACCAAGATCAGTAGTATAGGATGACACACAACCCACCCCTCCTGTTCCCAACTCTTTCATGTGGTAGGCATATCAACCTCCACCCCAAGGTATCCACTTCTTAGTCAATCCTAGGAACCTATGAGTTGTTTTTCACATGATTAAAGGAACTTTATGGCTATGATTAAGTTATAGGTCTTGTGATGGGGAGATTATCCTGGATTATCCAAGTGGACCCAATCTAATTCCAAATCTCTTCTAAGTGAAAGAGGGTCAGAATCCAAGAAGGAGATGTGATGGTGGAAGCAGAGGTCAAAGTGATATAATTGCTGGAGAAGGCCAGAGGCCAGGGATGCAGGCCGTCTCTAGATCGTAGGAAAAGCCTAGAGCATTCAAGCCCCTCCTGTTACCTTGATTTTAGCCCAGAGAACTCCATTTTGAACTTTTTACCTCCAGAATTGAAAGATCATAAATTTGTATTATTTAAAGACTTCCCTGGCATTCCTATGGTTAACAGTCTGTATTTCCAATGCCAGGGGACACAGGTTCAAGCCCTGGGTGGGAAACGAAGCTCCCACCTACCACATGGTCAAAAAAAGAAAAAAATAAAACTGCATTATTTAAAGCTACTAAGTTTGTTCTAATTTGTTTCAGCAACAATGGGAAACTAATACATTCTGCAAGGGTCACCTAACCTAGGGAGCACAGAACACTAAAAGAAATTGTAGACATGCCTGGGAGAATCCTGGGCAGCGTGGGCTCATGGGCAAGCAAAAAGAATGGAAAAAGCAGTAACCCCCTCACTGAGGGTCACAAGTCTCAACATCAGTCTCAATAGGCACATATGTGGAGGTCTTAATACAAACTAAAGAATGACAAGAATTCAACTCAGAGCCAATAAGACAAGCAAAATACCTGATTTTTCAATAATTGGATATAACAATGTTACCAGAGCCACCTGCTCCTCCACTTCACAGTGTCCTCTCTGTAAGGATGCCAGGGAAATTTTCTGAGTTCAGTATCAGAAACCATTATGTTTCATCTATTTGACTAGTTTGATCTTACTTAACAGATTCTGTGAAATGTGTTCAAGCCATGCTTCCCCTTCTCATTTGACTCTTAGCACATTTAAGGCTTAAATTATCTCGCCTGCGACCACAGGCCAGGACTTGATGTTATGCCTTCCGTGGACTAACCTCACTTCTGACTCCACTGTCTTTTCCTACCTTTCTTCTTTAGTCACATTTCTTATTTTAAATTTATTTTATCCTGCATACCCATCAAAATAAAATTAAGACCTTTTGACACAAGTTAGGATATAATAACTGAATAAACAAATCAGTTATCTACAGCGGATGCTACTGGCAAGAGAATGGAAGGAGAGAAGGACATGAATGATACATGACAAAATGGCAAGGTAATCAGAAGTGAAGCTGAGATGGGACAATACTGAGATAAACATATTTTCGGTTAAGTAAAGATGGAAGAAAAGTTATGACCAACCTAGACAGCATATTGAAAAGCAGCGACATTACTTTGCCAACAAAGGTCTGTCTACTCAAGGCTATGGTTTTCCAGTGGTCATGTATGGATGTGAGAGTTGGACTGTGAAGAAAGCTGAGCACCAAAGAATTGATGCTTTGGAACTGTGGTGTTGGAGAAGACTCCTGAGAGTCCCTTGAACTGCAAGGAGATCCAACCAGTCCATTCTGAAGGAGATCAGCCCTGGGTGTTCTTTGGAAGGAATGATGCTAAAGCTGAAGCTCCAGTACTTTGGCCACCTCATGCAAAGAGCTGACTCATTGGGAAAGACTCTGATGCTGGGAGGGATTGGGGCAGGAGGAGAAGGGGAAGACAGAGGATAAGATGGCTGGATCTCATCCAGCCATCCGACTCGATGGACGTGAGTCTGAGTGAACTCCGGGAGATGGTGATGGACAGGGAGGCCTGGCATGGTACGATTCATGGGGTCGCAAAGAGTCGGATACGACTGAGCAACTGAACTGAACTGAACTGAAAGATGCATTTTGAAGGAAGGAAGTCAGACAAAGAAGGCAAGAGTTCTCTATCATCCCTCCACCAAATCTCCCTCGGCAGTCTGATCAGGACTGCAGACAGACAGGAAGGAAGAACTGCCAGCAAGTGTAATGAAGAGCTGGAGACACTAGGAAATCCCAGTTGGGGGTGGAGCACTCACAGCAAATGAACAGATATACTCAGATGTGGTTCTTAGCACCGACCAATATTAGCCTAGGTATTTTTCCTTCTTTTCCTGAAAAAGACAAGAACACACACACACTACAGAGCCTACAAAACTGCACATAAAACAGACCTGGAAACGTTCCTTTGGACGGCTCCATGTGATTCCCTACCTTCAGTGAGATTTTGCAGGCAGGCTTTATATCTGGGTAAAAACAGCTGTGGTCCAAGCAACTGCTACTCATAATGATCATTTGATGATTTATAATAGGGAGGGTATAATCACTACCTGAATTAACAATACAGAATAAAGGCATCAGGTAACTGAGCTTCAGACCAAAAATTACCTGACAGCAGGGAACATAATTGCCTATTTATACAAATGATCTGTGCACCCAGGCATTCTGTGTAAATAGATCATTATAGCCTTTTCCAAGACATTATAATCCATTAAGTAAATTAGACATGCATTACAAGTCCTAATGATACAGCCCCATGACCAAATACCTCCAGAAACAGTTACCCAGTCCATCTCTCAGACCAGCCTCTCAGCATGAGGGCATCCAGCTGAGAAAACTGCCAGGAGGTTCTATTTTGAGAAGAGGTAAGAGCTGGGTCTCAAGGTTCAGGGAGTTGATACCTTCTCTGTGCTGCTGAGAATAGGTGATTATTCAGAACCAACCCCTCCCTTTAATGCCACTAAACTATGAGATTTTTAATAACCACCAATAAGACTATGGCCATGAACTTGAGCAAACTTCAAGAGATGGTGAGGGACAGGGAGGCCTGGCATGCTACAGTCCATGGGGTCACAGAGTTGGACATGACTTGATGACTAAACAACAATAAAACTTTTCTCTTCATTCATTGCATAAAGATTTTATTCTGAATGGCTTCAGTAGGTTTCGTCTTTCATCCTTACTACTGTAACTCTTGATTGCCTAAGAATAATAATTCCCAGGCCTTTTCCTAAACAGTTCTGCCCTCACTATCGCTTGCCTGGATTATTCTGGTAGCTTCTTACTAGTTTTCTGGTCTCTGGTCTCTCTCTCTCCGCTCAGTTAATGCTTAGCAGCAGATGAATTTTCCTTAAGCAAAACTAGTAAGTATACTTTGTTTTGCCACATATGCAAACACATATTTTATCATTTAATTATTAATCTGAGAAAAACTAGATAACTTCCCTAATTAAAATCAACCATGATGGTTTTAATTTAATCAACAATCCATGATGCCTCCCTGCTTACAACCAAAGTGATCTTGAGTTTCAATCTGCCCAGGACAGACGCAGCTTATATCCACCGTTCTGATACAATTCTTAAGAGTGTTCCTTTCACACTCAAGAGTGTCCTAGTTTGGACAATAATTTTACTGTTCATATGTAGGGTAAAGCCGAAAATCTTTGGCTTCAAGTTCATGCTTACCTATCCAGAACAGGAATTGCTTCAGACATAAATGTGTTAAGCACAAGACTGGAATTCCAGTAAAATTTGAGGACCAACTAACCACCCTGGTCACCATTCACACCAAATTCTTCCAAGATAAAAAAAATACTGCCCTTTAAAAATCATGTACCCTACAGGCTAGAAAAGACCCTCCAACTCAAGCAACTCCAGCATTTGATCAATGGGCAAACTAAGGCACAACTAGCCTATGATGGAGCCAGACACAGGCAACTGTCCTCCTAACTCTTGACCCAGGGGTCAAGAGTTTTTTTTTTCATCTGCAAAAAGTGAGAATGTGAGAAAGAGGTTTTTAATCTCAGTGTCAGAAATACATGTTAAACTGAGCTGCTGACATTCCTCCAGGCCAGTAGGCATGCCAGCATTTAAGAGGACTCTACAAGTGAGGGATGCTATCTGTTCTTGAGAAGCAGTAAAGCTTTATGACTCACAGAGACATCACACTCCCAACCTCAATTTCATTAACAGCTCCTATGCATTTAAGAAAGGAAATAAGTTGATTTTCACTTCAAAGAAATGAGGCAAATAGACCACCTACTGAATGAGAGAAAATATTTGCAAATGCTATGTCCAATAAGGGGTTAATATCCAAAACATATGAAGTTCAAATAACTCAATATCAAAAAACTAAGCAGCCTAATTTTAAATAATGGACAACAGATGTGAATAGGCAGGTCTCTTTTCCAAAGAAGACATAAAATGGCCATCAGTCCAGTTCAGTCACTCAGTCATGCCCAACTCTTTGTGACCCTATGAACCACAGCACACCAGGCCTCCCTGTCCATCACCAACTCCCAGAGTCAACCCAAACCCATGTCCATTGAATCAGTGATGCCATCCAACCATCTCATCCTCTGTCGTCCCCTTCTTCTCCTGCCCTCAATCAGCATATTGCCATCGGGCACATCAAAAGATGCTTGACATCACTAATCACTGGAGAAATGCAAATCAAAACCATGATGAGCTATCACATCACACCTGTCAGAACGGCTATCAACTAAAAGACAAATATTGTCAAGGGTATGGAGAAAAGGAAACCCTTGTACACTGGGTGAAAACATAAATTGGTACAACTGCTTTGGAAAACAACATGGAGATTCCTTAAAACACTACAAATTGAAGAACTGTGTGATCCGGCAATTCCATTCCTGGTTACACTTTAAAAAAATACTAATTTGAAAAGAAACATGCACCCCAATGTTCATAGCAGCATTAGTTACAATTGCCAAGATACAGAAGAACATAGGTGTCCATCAACAGATGAATGGGTAAAGATGTGGAATGTATATATATATATACAGTGAAATACTGTTTAGCTGTTAAAAAATGAAATATTGCCACTTGCAACTATATGGATGCAGGGTACTAAGTGAAATAAGACAGAGAAAGAACAAATACTGTATGCTCTCACTTGTGTGTAGAATCTAAAAACGTAAAACAAAAGAATGAATATAATAAAATCTAAACAGAATTAACAGACATAGAGAACAAACTAGGGGTTACCAGTGGGGAGAGAGAAGAAAAAGGGGTAGCAGATTAACAGGTACTAACTACTACGTATAAAATAAATAAGATATATGGATAAATTCTCAAAACATGAGATATACCCAATATTTTACAATTTTAAATGGAGTACAACCTATGAAATACTAAATCACTGTGTTGTACACCTGAAACTAATTTCTTACCGTAAATCAAGTATGCTTCAATTAAAAAAAGAAACTAGGGCCTCACACTCCATGGCCCAAACAGAATTACAAACGGGTCTCCAGCTCCCGTAGTGTATTTGTTTCCTGCCTGATGCACAGGATCTGAGCAGGAGCTCAGCTCTCTGTCCCCCTGTGATGTCTTCCTGTCTCCCCTTGCTTCTCGCCACCATGATTAGAGGTGACAGGTACCCACTTGAGTCCCCCTGTCATTTCTATGCTGCTTCCAGGGTCACACTGACGGGAAGAGTGATGACAAAGGATGGGTCACCTCAGCCAAACTCCCTTGCAGTGTATTTCCTCCTTCTGCTTTGAATTGTTCCAGCCAAGCAATGGGAGTCTTAGGAAAGGATTAAAAGTATGAGGTAGGTGTAATGGTTAGTTTTATGTGTCCACTTGGCTGGTCTACAGTCTCCAGTTGTTCAGTCAAGCAATAACCTAGGTGTTTCTATGTACGTACAACTGGCCCTCTATATCCGCAGGTTCTGCATCTGTAGAATCAACCAGCCACAGAGCAGAAATGTTCAGGAAAAATGATTCCTTAAAGTTCCAAAAGCAAACTTGAATTTTCTGTGTGCCAGCAGCAATTTGGGCTTCCCTGGTAGCTCAGCTGGTAAAGAATCTGCCTGCAATGCAGGAGACCTGGGTTCAATCCCTGGGCTGGGAAGATTCCCTGGAGGAAAGCATGGCAACCCACTCCAGTATTCTTGCCTGGAGAATACCCATGGACTGAGGAGACTAGTGGGTTATAGTCATGGGGGTTCCAAATAATCAGACATGACTAAGTGACTAAGCACAACAATTCACATAGAATTTACACTATATTTGCAACTATTTAAGGCAATGGCAACCCACTCCAGTACTCTTGCCTGGAGAATCCCATGGACGGAGGAGCCTGGTAGTCTACAGTCCATGGAGTCACTTAGAGTCTGACACAACTGAGAGACCTCACTTTCATTTTTTTTCACTTTCATGCATTGGAGAAGGAAATGGTAACCCACTCCTGTGTTCTTGCCTAGAGAATCCCAAGGATGGGGGAGCTGCAGTCTATGGGGTCACACAGAGTCGGAAACAACTGAAGCAACTTAGCAGCAGCACCCAGCATTTACATTGTATTGCTAGATATCGTAAATAATCTAGAGATGATTTCAATCATCTTTCAATCTAGAGATCCCCTTGATTATATGCAAATAGTAGGCCAGTTTCTGTGAAGAACTTGAGTATCCACAGAAGTTGGCATTCATGGGGGATCTAGAACCAATCCCCCTCAGATAACGAGGGACTGTATTTTGCAGATGTGATTAAAGTCCATAATCATTTGACTTTCAGGAATGGAGATTATCCTAAATAATCTGAGGGCCTGACTCAATCAGTTGAAAGTCCTGAAGAGCTAATCTGAGGCTTCCTGAAAGAAGAAAGTCAGCCTGTGGACAGCAGCTTCACCTAATGTCCGGAAGTTACCGATAATCTTCCTGAAGGCCGATCACACGGATTTTAGACATGTTCACATTTCAAAGTTGCCTTATCAGCCACCACAATCACATAAGCATTTGCACAACCATACAATTCTTTACAAGAATCTCTTCATATAGAACTCTCTCTGGTCTATCTCTTGATTAAACCCTGACTGATAAAGTGGGGACAAAAACTCTTGGCTTACCTTTCCTTTCCTTTTGTTGTAGAATTATATAATGTCATAGGCTTCCAACTGAAATATATGAGAGACCTAGCCAGGTCGAGACCTTCCAGCAGGCAGTTAGAGCCCGGTGGAAACAGTCCCCTCACTGGAGTTCATCCCCCTCCCTCTTCCTACCTCATCACTCAATATTTTGACATGTGCACATCACAGCTATATATGTATAGGGCTCCACAAAAGATGGGCTCTCTTTCCTGGTGTCACTCTAGAATCCTCTGATAAGTTTTAACAATACTGGGTCTTGACTCCACACCAGACCACATGGACCTGAATCCTGGGATGGGGTCTGGGCGTGCCTGTTTATAAGCTCCCAGATGACTAATGGTCTTCCCTGGTGGCTTAGGCAGTAAAGAATCTGCCTGAAATACAGAAGGTCTAGGTTTGATCCCTGGGTCAAGAAGATCCCCTGGAGAAGGCAATGGCAACCCACTCCAGTATCCGTGCCTAGAGAATCCCATGGACAGAGAAACCTGGCGGTCTATAGTCCATGGGGTCACAAAGAGCCAGACATGACTGAGGCTAAGCACACAGATGCCTCAGGGTGAGCCAGGGTTGACAGGCACTGGCTTTGACTAGCCAGTTGTAATTATAACTGCGTACCCAGTTGCTCTGTCATGTCTGACTCTTTGCGACCCCATGGACTATAGCCCACCAGGCTCCGCTGTGCATGGGATTGTCATAGCAAGAATACTGAAGTGGGTTGCCATTTCCTCCTCCAGAGGATCTTCCTTCCCAGTGATCAGACCATGTCTCCTGCATCTCCCGCATTGGCAGGTGGATCTTTGACACTGCAGTGTCAACTAAAATCATTCTTCCCTAGATAATCTAGATAAGATTGTCTGAAACCTCCTGTGGGTAGTCCAATGTCCTTGCTAAGATTTCTGCACATTTACTTGGGCACTTCGGTCCTATGGTAGGGTTGCCAGACTTAGCAAATAAAAATAAAGGATACCCAGTTCGATAGCAGAATGTCTCAATTTATTGAAAAAGACTGAACATAGGACAGTCAGGGCATCTTGACAAAGTCAATACAAGCCTCAGGTTAAAATCATGGAACACAAGGCAATGTTCTGTATTGAGAGAATGCCTGGCAACTCTGTGACCCATGGACACTCTGCAACCCAAGCTCTTTCTCTCACTGAATTGCATTGATTTATTTCGTCTACTTGTAATCCTGTATGTTCTGTCAGGATTCTGCATACATGAAGGCATACGTACTTCTCATACGTACTTTCTGCCCTTCATTTCACTTTCTGCCCTTGTGGGTAGGTGACTTTACTAGGGGGTTGAGAAGGAGGGTATTAATATTACAGCAACACAAACAGCTGAAGATTGAATACGTGGTACGTGGTACACGGTTACGGTCACTTCGCTTAATTGTTTAGTTTCTTCCTTTTCTATCCTCCTTTTCCCCAAATCCCCACTTTTTTCTGGTGAGGTATGGTTTAGCAACTCTACAGTTGCCTTCTCACCTTCTATCTGAGATGACTTACCAAGATACAGCCCTCAACAAAAACAGGCCCCTCTCTAGGAGGGATTCTAGTGCCACCTAGAAAAACACTTATTCTTCACCCATTCCATGGTTATGCTAATCATGGATATGCTAATCATTTGTTTTCTATATCGACAAATATTCCTTTGGGTCCTTACCATTTGAGAAACCATTTATCCTGCACCTCCAGTTTTCAGTAAAAGAGAGCGCTTCTGTTTTTAAGTCGACATTATCTTTCTAAGGGGTGCAACATGAACTAGGGAACTGAATCACCTAGAACTGCACAGTCCATTAGCCTGACTAGTTAGCTGGAATGTGCAGGGTTATGAAGTCAGCTTTTGGGTTCAATGTGGTTTTCCAGCATGTGCTAATCATTACCATTACCTGGGCCTATTAAAGGCATAGTTTCCGACTCCCAGGCCAGACTTTGAGATCACAACCACAATGGAGGTGATTTGAATAATTAGCCAAGTTTAGTAAATGTTAGTTTAAGTACTTAAAGACCCTGTTAAAATATAAACAAAGACATTTTCCATATGGGAGTGTGTTAGTCATTCAGTCTGACACTTTGTGACCCCATGGACTATAGCCTGCCAGGCTCCCCAGTTCATGGAATTCTCCAGGCAAGAGTACTGGAGTGGGTTGCCATGTCCTTCTCCAGGGGATCTTCCTGAGCTAAGGATCAAACCCAGGCAAAATTTTTGCCATCTGAGCCATGGAGGGTTCAACATAAACCGATTCCATTAAGCAGTCCTGGAGAGAAGATTCTGTGATAGTTTACTTAAATCTCTGAGTCTCATTCTCATTGGCTCAGTAGCTAGGCTAGAATAATCTCTAAAGTTTCCCTCAACTCAAGAATTGTAGGATTCTGCACCACTAGATCCAATAAGGACGCTTCCAGACCGCAATCCAGGGGACTGACGCAGGGGAAGGAATAAAGCCGGGAGGAGATCAGTTTAAGAGGCCAAACAGTTAGCAAGGAAGGAAAGCCTTGTCAAAAAGGATACTTTATCTGGGGGGGTCCTGAACCCACTAGGAACACAAGAGGCACTCAGGAGGCAGCTGAGACTGAGAGCACAGATGGGGGTCTCCATGGCACTGGATCACTGTGCCTTGGGACAGATAAATCACTCCTTAATCTCTTCATATAAAGATTAATAGTCAGATGTCCCTAATGTTTCTGAGTGACAGGCCAGCCTGCTCCTGTTCCCACTAAGAATTGTAGCATGGGTGTTAACAAGGGGTGATGAGATATCACTAAAGTACTTACTAATGGAGCAAGCCATTCCACCCTCCCAAATATCCAACTTTCTGTTCAAAACACATTTAACAGGCCAGCAGTTAACTCAACGCAGAGGTGCAACAATTAGAAAATGATCAGCAGGCACCTGTTTAGCTGTGCTGTACAGAGTATATCAGAGTCAGGATTAGGTATCCATAAAGGACACAGAGAGGAAAGGGCCATTTCCATGTCTTTTATTCATCCTTTAAAGATGGCTGCGACAATATTGAATTCAGGTACGAAAGCTTCAAATCACTCAGGCAAAACTAAAGATAAATGACAAAATTTTTACCTATTGTTTAAATAGAACTAAGATTTCTCAAGAAAATCCAGACTACTGCCAGAAGTTTCAAAGCAATAACCGCAACTGTTCCAACGAAATGCAAGCAAATGGTTAAACACTGATAAGTAAGGCAATACTTCTACAATGTTAATTCCATATAAAGTGAAGAAGATGGGAAGAGGGGAGGAGGGGGATGGGAGGAGATGGTGGCTGTAGCATGAAGACTATTGAGCTGTGAACCCTTTTTATAGAGAGGTTCCTAAAGAAGGGAGCGGGGGGAATGGAAAATAAAAAGGAGGTACACTGTGTTCGGCCGAGAGGTTACTGACCACCTCAGATGGAGCCCCAGACCTGGCACATTAAGATTCCTGTCTCAAGAGTCCTGTGGGAGCAGGCAGAAGTCAAATCAGAGTGAAAGAAGGACAGAACCAGGAGTTAGAAAGCCTGAGCTGGCTACCTTTGTAACCATGGGCAAGGAACCTGGCTGCCGTGCCTGTCTCCTTATTTATAGGTTGAGCATATAAAGCCGACCTCACTATGGTTAAGGATTGGAAACACTGTAGGAGCCCATACAGGGTTCCCCGGTAGCTCAGCTGGTTGCGAATCTGCCTGCAGTGCAGGAGGCCCCGGTTCGATTCCTGGGTCAGGAGGATCCCCTGGAGAAGGGATAGGCTACCCATTCCTCTATTCTTTGGCTTCCTTGGTGACTCAGTAAAGAATCCGCCTGCAATGCAGATCTTAGTTCAATCCCTGTGTTGGGAAGATCCCCTGGAGAAGGGCATGGCAACCCACTCCAGTATTCTTGCCTGGAGAATCCCCACGGACAGAGGAGCCTGGTGGGCTCCAGTCCATGGGGTCGCAGAGAGTCGGACACCACTGAGTGACTAAGCACAGCACAGGAGTCCACACACCACTAAAGTGTCTGATAGTAGCTACTGATATGACCTGAAATCCTCATCATGCTTTATTATCATTCTTATTTGCTAGAGGCCTTTTGGATACATTCACAGTATAAATTGTCACATGTTTCCTCTCAGAGAAATTATACATCTCCAGTAATATGTTATCAGACTTGCTTTTGGTAATCAAAGCCAACATAAGAACGACGGAATTCTGAAAACTGAGAAACAAGACCGACAAATTTTGATGGCAGGAAAGTGAGAAGGAAAAATACACATGGAACACACTTTCTTCCTTTCTGACAAGGAAGAAAGGGAGAACGGCAGCGCATACAATGGAAGCCTGGCCGGGTTGCCCTGGCAACAGGAAGTCAGGCTGAGGACCCTGCAGAATCCCTTGGAAGAAGCCTCAAATCTGAGATAATGAGGCATTGAATAAAAATCTGCCTGTCTCACAAATGTGCCCCTGGTGAATGCTTAATAGTTTGCCCTTTTAAGGGCACTGACTCAGAAGCCGGGCTGCCAGGGCTTGAAACTCAACCTGGTCAACTTCCTGGCTGTGTAACCTTGAGCAAGCCACATAACTGCCTTGTGCTTTGCCTCCTCAGATGTGTAACAGGGAGAAGGCTGGAATGTATACCCAGGGGTGCTGTGAGCATCATACATACTTAGCGTCGAAGGAGGGAGAAGGCAATGGCACCCCACTCCAGTACTCTTGCCTGGACAATCCCATGGCCGGAGGAGCCTGGTGGGCTGCAGTCCATGGGGTCGCACAGAGTCAGACACGACTGAGCGACTTCACTTTCACTTTTCACTTTCATGCATTGGAGGAGGAAATGGCAACCCACTCCCGTGTTCTCGCCTGGAGAACCCCAGGGACGGGGGAGCCTGGTGGCCTGCTGTCTCTGGGGTCGCACAGAGTCGGACACAACTGAAGCAACTTAGCAGCAACAGCAGCAGCAGCATCGAAGGAACACTGTATCAAGGGCGTCTTGTTACTAACATCATCATTTACTCAATAATATCCCATAAACCTACATAAACATTTTAATTACTTATCTCTATCTGTTACTATTTTTTACTTCTAAGTAATTTTATACTTTCACTAATTAAACCTCCCAGATTCATAGGTTAACAAGTCTTAACAATTTTGAACTCGTAGGGCTCCTTTATCTAAATTATTTTAAGGATTCACACACAATAGGTTAGCAATTGTTGAAAAAAATACACTTATTCAATAAATTCTCTTAAATTTTCTTTACTGTTATTTTTGTAACAACAATACCTGCTAGTAGCCTTTTTTAAGTTCAACCAATTAAAAAAATACAGGAAAAAAAAAAAAAAGATTCCAAAAGTCACTTCCAATCCCAGTACCTAAAATAGCAAGCACCAACGTGACATGCATATGAGTCCAGGCATTTTCCAAGGTAAGTGATCCTAGAAAAAGTATTTACTGTCGGGAAAGTATTACAAATTGGGTTGAAGGAGGAGTGTGACTCAGGCTATTGGAATTTGATGAAACTCCCTCCAGAACACTCCCCCATTTTGTTTGTAGGTTGTGGCAGCAAAGAAAATCCAAATCAGTTCAGTGGACAAGATGGAGAGCCTACCACATTCAGTCTCAATCACACGTATTACAGCTCCTCTCCTGAATGTCAGAATAATTCAAAAGCAGAACTCCCTGCCATCCACATCAGCCACAAGAGCTGCTCCTGACTTCAAAAGGCAGCCGCAAAAGGAGGTGTAACCGCAGCCCTGAGACAGCCTTGCCAAATACGGCCAATAAAGTTTAAATCACTTGAAGCTCAGTTCCAAATAAATATGTTTCTAATAAAAGTGTGTTTTCATAGATCTTCACTGATGCTGACATTCTTGGCTTGGGAAGCGCTGGCGTTTTATCTCTAAAGACAGGCCTGAGAACAGAGTTGAGGAGGCAGGCAGGTAGCCATAGAATTATATGAACCAAGCTGTCCAGAAATGTAACTACTTTCCACATTCGTATATAAGAAAGGAGGGGAAGAACAGGAGTAGAATGTTTAGAATTACCTGTGTACAGGAGAATCTCTTCCACCGTTTTTGTTCCAGAATAAATAAGTCATGTTTCTTCTATTGCACTGCTGTGTGTTGTTCACTAACCCATCGTTAAAAAGCATATAAAAACAATCCTATTTTTAGTGACGTGATATCCCAAACACTGTAGAAAATCAGAGTCCCTTCAGAGCTACAATCTCACGTATCTCTCTAAGAGATACTTCTAATGAGACTATAAAAACTTTTTTTTAAACACTGGTAAATGTATCTGCCACAGGGTGGTTTTAAGTATTTTAATGACTGCATTAATAACTTACTCTTTTAAATTACCCTTTATTATCACTGATCTAAAGCATGTGCCTTAAAGAATATCTATTAGAGGATTATTTTAGAATATCTAAAGAGGATTATTTTAAATAATTCTCTCAAAGAAAGTTTAATGAATTCATTTTAATAAGAGACTTAAAACTTACAAAGAGCAAGTTATTATTTTGCCATATTGCTCAACATAAAACTTCAAAATAGTGACCTCTGACCATTGGTCAATTGATCATTGATTTTTATAGTTAGGTCCAGTAAAAGAAAGTGACTCTTGTTATGGGCTGAATTTTGTGCCCCCAAATTCACATGTTCAAGTCCTAACCCCTCAATGTGACAGTATTTGGTGATAAAGCCAAAGGTGAAGGTGAGCTGAAAGTGTTAGTCCTTCAGTCATGTCAGACTCTTTGTAACCCTATGAACTTTAGCCCACCAGGCTCCTCCGTCCATGGGATTTCCCAGGCAAGAATGCTGGAGTGGGTTGTCATTCCCTTCTCCGGGGGATCTTCCCAACCCAGGGGTCAAACCTGAGTCTCTCGCATTGCAGACAGATTTGTTATTGTCTAAGCCTCAGGGAAGGGCAAAGCCAAAGGTTAAAGTGAATTCGCTCAGTCGAGTCCCACTCTTTGTGACCCCATGGACTGTAGCCTACCAGACTCCTCCACTCATGGGATTTTCCAGGCAAGAATACTGGAGTAGGTTGCCATTTCCTTCTCCAGGAGATCTTCCCACCCAGGGATTGAACCTGGGTCTCCCACATTGTAGGCAGACGCTTTACCATCTGAGCCACCAGGGAAGTCCTCAAAATTCAGGTTAAATGAGGTCCAAAGGTCCTCATCCCACAGGATCGCTGTTCTTATAAAACAGGGAAGAGATAGCAGGGATATTACCCTCCTGCTCTCCGGACACAGCAAGAGGCAGCTACTACTAGCCAGGAGGAGGAGTCTCACTGGAAACTACCTTGATCTTGGACTTCAGCCGCCAGAACAGTGAGAAAGTAAATTTCTGTTGCTAAAGTCACCAGTCTATGACATTTTATTATGGCAGCCAAAGCTGACCAATATACTCCAAACAAGGAATTCCAAAACAGTATGGTAAATACTATGAAAATGGGAGGAAGCCCAGAGGCTGCAGAGACTACAGGAGAAGCAACTCACATGGGATCAAGTCAGGGAGGGCTTTGCAGAGAAGTGACTCAAGCTGAAAGTTACAGTGTGGATGAAAGCAGTGTTTCTCCAAGTGTGGTCAGAGGATATCTCGGAGACTCTGAGACTTTCTCAGAGGGATCCTTGAAGTTCTGCCTTTCCCAGCAGTTATGAGTTGAACTGTGTCTCCCCCAAAAAAGTTACTTTGGAGTCCTAACCCCCATAACTCAGAATGTGGCTTTATTTGGAGATAGTCTTTATAGATATAATTAAAATGAGGTCATTAGAGATGGCCTTTGATATTGATTACATATTAAAATAACAATATTTTGGATATATTAGATTTTAAATATATTATTAAAATTAATTATATATGATTCTTTTACCTTTTAAAGACTAGAAAACTTAAAATCACAATGCTGGTCTAACCAAACTTAGCTAGAGACTGAAGGTCAATAGAAAATAGTATATCTAAGCGGTTTTTTTTTTTATGAAGTTTGTTTATTAATCTCTAAGGTTTTGGAGCTTAAGCAACCTTGCTTGGGACCATTCTTGCCACCAGTGAGCGTACAATAGGAAAAGGGAGCATTCTCCTCCTAACTTTAAAAAGGCATCTAAGCAACAGCTGAGGCCCTCTAAAGATAGTACCATTCAGTGATCAGGAGGATGGCATTGAGGGGCTGTACATGTTGATTCAAGAACTTCTAACTGCCCCCCAAAAAATACTAGCTGGAGATCACAAAAGGATCTGGGTTTCCTGCATTAGGAGGCCAAGGCTTGGAACTAATGTGACCTTTTTCATAGCCTCAGGCTAGTGAAGTCAAAGGACATTCGAGGCACAGTGACTACCTCAAGAGTATATCTCTTAAAATGCTTTTAGCTGCACGTAAGGAAACAATTCAAAGTAGCATAAACAACAGGAGAACGTCTTACCTAACAGAAAATTCAGAGACGAAACAAGATGCAGAAACTGTTGATCAACAAAGTTCAAAACTGTGAGCAAATATTGCCTCTTTTTGTCCTTCTCTGTTTTCATTCCAATCCAATATGCCATTCCAATCCTTGGAATGCTGTTTTGTCTGGGGTGTTTCTCATGGCGGAATAATTTCATTGGTGGTATTTGAAACTACATGTTTCATTTACTCCCACCCCTAGAGAGAAAGAGTAACTTTCCATGTCTCTTTCTTAAAAGCAAAATAAGAATGTTCTCCACAGGGTCAACCTCAAATTGGCACTTGTCTGTCAACTACAAATTGACACCTGCCAAGAGCATTGTCAACAACTGAACAGCAAGGGCAACTGCCTCTGTGGAGATTGAAGCCTGTGCTGCTGCAGCTGTTGCACTTCAACACTCCCTGAAGGATTTCAGGGTGGAGTGAGGCACTCTGTGCTCCAGTCTGATGGAGTTGGTCTTTAGATAGATATTTTTAGGAACTGATTTCATGATCTTAATTCATGCATCTCTTCATATCTAGAAAAGCACTAACTCCCTTCATGATGAAATCAGCTCCTTGTGGCTAGCAGAAAACCTTTTGTAAAAATGAGTGCTTAATTAACTCCCCCTTCACCAAAATCTTACATGTTGACCTTCCCTCTCTGCCTCTTTGGAGCAGTCTCTCAGAGCTATCTAGGTGCTGTCTCCCAGGCTGCAGTCCCCATTTTGCCCCAAATAAAACTTAACTCTCAAGTTGTGCATCTTTTTTAGTCGATAACAGCTACCAGGAAACTCTCCTCCTGTCTCATTGGCCAGACTTGGGTCACATGCCCATTCTTGAACCAGTCACTGACCAAGGATTACACTTAGTCATTACACTTAGTCATACACTTAGTCATCCTAAGTGTGATAGGATTACACTTAGACCAATCTGGTTTCCTTTTCCAGAGCTGAAGGGTAGGGTACCATCCTCTGAGCAATTTGCCTTGCTAGAGGGTGAGATGATTGACTGAACAAAATTCGGGTCCTTTTAGGAAGAAAGGGATTAAGGAATTCTACTGGGTAGGCAACCCATAGTGCCTGTAGCAACTGTTTAAGTAAGAAGGAGCCATCTGATAAGGGTTTAATGTCCAAAATGCATGAAAAATGCACACAATGCAACAGGAAGAACCAACCATCTGACTGAAAAGCGGGCAGAGGATCTGAATAGACATTTATCCAAAGGAGACATGCAATGGCCAACAAGTGCTCCCATCACTAATCATCAGGGAAATGCAAATCAGACCCACATTAGATATCATTTCATGTCTGTTAGATCAGTTATCATTAAAAATACAAGAAATGACAAACGTTGACAAGGATGTGGAGAAAAGAGAACCTTCGTGCTCTGTTGGTGGAAATGCAAATTTGTACAGACACTATGGAAAACAGAATGGAGTGTTCTCAAAAAATTAAACATAGAACTACCATATGATCCATCAATCCCATTTTAAGTATTTATCCAAAGGAAAGAAAATCCTAACTTGCAAATGTATCTGCACCTTCATGTTCATTACAGCATTATTCACGATTGCCAAGACATGTAAGTAGCCTAGATGACCATCAATATATGAATGGATAAAGAAAATGAGATATACACACATACTGGGATATATTTAAGTCATACAAAAGGAGAAAATCCTGCCATTTGTAATAATATGAATGAAACTTCAGGATATATGCTAAGTGAAATAAGTCAAAGATAAATATTTATGATCTCAGCTCTATGTAGAATCAAAAGAAAAGAAACTTGAACTTATAGATGTAGAAAAGAGATTAGTGGTTCCTAAAGCTGGATGGTAGGGAGTGGGCAAAATGAGTGAAGGCAGTCAAAGGTACAAACTTCCAGATAGCAGTAAGTTCTGGGGATGTGATGTATAGTATGATGAACATAGTTTACAATACTGTACTATATATTTGAAAGTTGTTAAGAGATTAGATCATGAAAAGCTCATCACAAGAAAAAAACTGGGGGCTGACTATATGTGCTGATGGATGTTAACTAAAGTAATTGTGGTGATCATTTTGCAATATATACACATCAAATTACTATGTTGCACACCTGAAATTAATTCCATGTTACATGTCACTTATATCTCAATTCTTTTAAAAAAAGAGAAAGAGAGAAGGATCCGATGGGGATAAAGTTAAAAACACAAAAGGGGGAATAATACTTAATAGCCAGTTATTCTGCGGAGCCAACTTCCCTCAGCCTTGCATCAGCCCTGCAACTAGTTTGGCTCAGGGAAAACCACCTAATTTTAAGTGGCCAAAGCAACAGGTCATTGTGAAAGAGCATTGTAAAAACAAAGATTCTATTTCAAAGCTGAAGATGAAGGACTTCCAAAACATTTGTTTACTACTCTCTGGACCTCCTCTGCCTCTGTAAATGGTGAAGAATCAACTAATCCTTAGTTTCTCGCTCCATTTCTAGCAGATATGCTTAACCCATCTTTCTGTTCCATCTCTTGTCTTTATATATTCCCCCAAGCTTTTCAGGCCACAGTAATGAGACTGTGTTCTCTTGTGACTATTTTCCAAGCCTCGTTTGATATAGATAGGCCATAATCTAAGAGGAAGGAATTAGCCTGTAGGATCAGGGTTTGCTTTGTAATTGAGCAGGGGACAAAAGACGTCCTTTAGTTACTGTTGTGTTTATCACAAAAACAGCTTAGGTTTTTAAATCCTTGGCATTAAATATCTAATTCCCCCACATGACTCCTTCTGTAGTGGCCCAAAGGTCAAGATATACAAAAGGAACTGGAACTCCACAAAGTTGTCTCTTCACGGAGCACAGTGAAACACAGTGAGCATACACAGTCGGAGCTAGTAATTAAAGGAAACAAATCATGCTGACAGGGCTCCAATCAGCCAGTGGAATTTTGGAGTTAGAAGAGAACTTCAAGACAATCTAGCCCTTTGTGGCAGGCAAAATAACGCACCCCCCACCAAAATACTCAACGTCCTAATCCTGTGAACCTGTGAAAATGTTACTTAACATGGAAAGGGGTAATTTGCAGATGTTTTTAAGTTAAGGAATTTGAGATAAAGATTATCCTAGATTCTCTGGGTGGGCCCAGTGTAATCACAAAGGTTCTTATAAGTGAAAGAGATGGGCAGGAGAGTCAGAAATGGGTTGTGTTGATGGAAGCAGAGGTCAGAGGGATGCGATTGCTGCTGGAAGGGGTCCCTGAGCTGAGAAATGCAGGCAACCCATGGAAGCTAGAAAAAAGAAGCAAACTGATCCTCCCCTAGAGTTGTCAGAAGAAATGTGGCTCTGCCAGTACCTGGATTTTAGACTCCTGACCTCTAGAACTGTAAGAGAAAAAACTTGTGCTATCTTACGTCACTTATGCTTCCTTCTTTCATTTCTATTACTGCACTTCAGTAATACTTTTGTTTACTATCTCTCTAACTAGATCCTGAGCATCTCCAGGGTATAAACCCTCTTTGCTTCTTTTCATCTCTAATAACGCCTAACCCAGACTTCTGACTCACAAAAATCATCTAGTAAATGTCTGTTGTGTATGTGTGTTAGTTGCTCAGTCATGTCCAACTCTTCACAACCCCATGGACTGTAGCCCCCCAGGATCCACTGTCCATGGAATTCTCCAGGCAAGAATACTGGAGTGGGTTGCCATTTCCTTCTCGAGGGGATCTTCCTGACCCAGGGATCAAACCTGTGTCTCCTGCATTTCAGACAGATTCTTGACTGTCTGAGCACCAGAGAAGTTCAGATATCTGTTAGCTGGAAAAAATCCAGAAAATAAAAAATAAAAGAAGTAAGAAAGCCAAAGACATCTCCCATGAGGGGCTCCAAAAGCCCAGGCTCACTTCAATCACATCCTGTCCAGACAAATGGGAGAGGAGCCAGTTTTAAAGGCTGGGACACAGGGCACAACTCTCTGAGGAAGGGAGGGCTCAGAGTCAAGGAGAAGGCCTTGATGTTTGTATAGCTATGGGGTCAAAATGCTGCAGGAGCAACCAAAATGGTATCAGGAGGTGATGCTGAGCCTTCAAGTTTCTCTGTAGAAACGGATAATATTCTCCAAATTGCGGTGGCTTCCAGGATTCTCAGCTTCATCTGGAAAATAGACCAGTCCCCTCGGACATAACATGGACTCCATGAATCACTGCTTCCCCCAGGGCTTTGTACTAAGCCTGAGTACCCAGCACCAGTTATGCCAAGGGCCCTCCCCAAGGATTTTTCAGATGCACCTTGGGGGAGACCAGTCTCCATCCTCCTGGGTGCTGGCTGTCAGGTGACCAGGTTGCCTGAAGCCACAGTCTCCTGCCCTCGCTCACAAGAAGCAAGCACTATGGGGTCAAGCCTCAGAGAGAAGCAGAGATGAAAGTGAGACTCGGGCAGGCCTGAGCCCTCAAAGGTCCCAGGAGCTGCCCTGATTTATGTAGCTCTTCCTTGAATTCTGTGATCTATACCAATAACTCTGCCTGAGGCTTATTCTGCTTGAAATCAGCTGCCCTGTCACTATTAGAGGAATGCCTGGCAAACGTGCTGGGTATATATATAACCAAGCAACACAAAGCTGGTGTCGTCTCCTGTGTCGCCTCAATACCGCGTTCTCTGAATGGGATCCTCCCCTCCTGTGTGCATCACTTTACATCTGCAGGCAGCTGTCCTCACCCTCCCAGGCCAGCCTCTTGGCCATGATGTGCAAGTGCTGCCAGGACCACATATTTAGTGTCCCCAAAGCCAGAGAGTGTGGAAAACCGTCTGCAGCAGAGACAGGCGAGGGGGGATATTTGGGGGGGTGGGCTGCGAGCATTTCTTTCGATATAAATACTTCCTTTGCTAAAAACTGAGCTAATCAAAACTTTCTCCTCTTCTCCATTTCACCAGCTTTTGTTGTTGCTGTTCCAGAATATTACGTGGCAGATCAGAGACACGAGCCAAACATTCATGAGGAGGTTCAAAGAGGGAAGGAAGGGAATTTCTTGAATAATACCCTTTTATTTGGTCAAGCAATGAATCTCCTATTTTGGCTAAAGCAGAGTCATTAACAAAGTTTCCAGCTTCTGAGTCCTGTTTTCATTCTTTCCAGCCTCTCCCACTGAAGGCTCCAGCCCTCGGGAAGGGGCCCCATCCACTACATCGTGTCCTTGTGCCTCACAATTTGTTGAGTACAAAAGTAAATCAATCCAAAAACATTTCTGGGCAACCCATTATCACAGGATGCTCTCAACTCTCAGAGTTCAAGGCACTGTGTGAGATACAGTCCCTGCTCAAGGAGGCAATGATAATGATGAAGGTAACGATAGCAGCTAACAGTTTCTGAGACCATACCATATGCTGGGTCTGCTTGGAGGATGTAATCTAACACTAGAAGAAACCAGAAGAGTATTCCTTCAATTTGTAACCAAAAAAAGAAGAAGCAGCTCTATACTGCTCTTATAGCTCCATAACAAAACAAACAAAAAAGAACCCAATTGAAAAATGGGCAATACTCCAAAGAAGACATATAGATAGCCAACAGGCACATGAAAAGATTCTCAACATCACTAATTATTACAGAAATGAAAATAAAAACCACAATGAGGTACCACCTCACACCAGTCAGTATGGCCATCATTAAAAACTCTAAAAATAGCCAGTGCTGGAGAGTGTGTGGAGAAAAGGGAATCCTCTTACACTGTTGGTAGGAATGTAAATTGGTATAGCTATTATGGAGAACAGTATGGAGGTTCCTTAAAAAACTGAAAATAGAGCTATCATATGATCCAGAAATATCACTCCTGGGCATACATCAGAGAAAATCAGAATTCGAAAAGATACCTGCACCCTTATGTCCATAAAAGCACTAATCACAATAGCCAACGAAAAGATACATGCATCCTTACGTCCATAGCAGCACTAAGCACAATAGCCAAGACATGGAAACAACCTGAATGTCCATCAACAGATGAATGGACAAAGAAGATGTGGCACATCAATACAATGAAACAAGACTCTATCACAAAAAAATAATGCCACTTGTAGCAACACGGTTGCAACTAGAGATTATCATACTAAGTGAAGTAAGTCAGAAAAAAATAGACAAATTCCATATGATATCACTTAACCGCAGAAATTTCAACTATGACACAAATGAGCCTGTCTAGACTCACAGACACAGAGAATATGTGGCTATCAAGAAAGAGGGTTGTGGGGGAGGCGCAGACTGCGAGTTTGGGGTTTGGAGATGCGAAGTCTTACTTACACAGGGGATAAACAACAAAGTCCTATTGTATAGCACAGGGAACTATATTCAATATCCTGAGATAAACAAAAGAATATAAAAAAAGATATATACTCACATATGTGTGTAAAACTGAGTCACTTTACTGTACAGCAGAAATTAACATGGTAAATCAACTGTACTTCAATTTAAAAAAGAAAAAAAGACACAGAGGTTCTAATAAAAACTGTCTTACATAAGGTTTCATAAAATGTTAAGTGACTGGGACTCAAACTCAGGTCTGAATTCTAAGTCTCTGCACTTAAAATCTTAAGAGATGAAAACTCTGTTAGAGGGGGTAACTTATAGAGACATATGCATGCACACAGATTGCACAAATGGGGTGAAACATTAACACTTAGAGAATCTGAGAGAAGAGATATGAAGTTTAATTGTACTGTACCTGCAACTTTTTATAAGTTTGAAATTATTTCAAAATAGACTATTTAACTAAAAAGTATGCCTAACTTGGGGCATTCTATGTTGAAATGGAGCTGTATTTTCACCTGTGCCAATATGACAGGAGAAAACAGTTGTCCTAATTTATATCTCTTGTTAATGAGCATTAAGCTTTTCATAATTATCTTGCCATTTGTCATTTGTATTTCCACTTTTAGTCAATTTTCTGATTGTGACTTTTTCCAGTGGGTGTGGTATCCCACCCAGATCCCATCTTATGAGCTGGAGCCATCATTTCCCAGCTGCTGGCAATAGTAGCTGCTGGTGGCTCACAGATATATATATCATGGAGCATGCTTCCACTCCAAGAAACTGTCTCACCCATGGGTACTCGCCTTTCTAGTGGGTAGCTGATAACCAATGACTGTCTAATGTGGTAACACAAGGCCTGGCCCTCAGCCTGAACTTGGGATAACTCCGAAACCCACCGAGTTCCTAGTAAATTTGGATGAGCCCTCAGTTGCAACCACTCTGTGAATCTCCATGTCCTTCCTTGTCATTTGTCTGCCTCACTAATTTTCATGTGTATTTCAGATGGCACTCTCCAACAAGCCTTCTGCACACAACTCTCCATCTCAGAACCTGTTTCCTGGGAACCCAAGACAGGCAGAGCATCTTTTACTTACTGAAATGCAGTAAGAGCTATGCTGGTCATCATTAAAACTCGGAAGTCCACAAACGTTTAAGAGAATTTAAACTGTTCACTGTTGATCTACTCACTAATAGTGTCAATCCACTCACTATTATCACTAACATCTTCTACGTTACTCATAACCACATAACACAGAGAACCTACCATGTGCTTTTCAATTGCTCTGGAGCCAAGAACTTGTCTGTGTTCAGGCCCAGATGCATCACTTATGCAGTTACCTAATCTCTAGGTTTTGAGTTTCCCAGGTGGTGCTAGGGGTAAAGAACCTGTGTGCCAATGTAGGAGACGTAAGAGACATGGGTTCAATCCCTGGGTCAGGAAGATCCCCTGGAGAAGTAAATGGTAACCCATTCCAATATTTTTGCCTGGAGAATTCCATGGACAGAGAAGCCTGGTGGGCTATAGTCCATAGGCTTGCAAAGAGTCAGACATGACTAAAGCAACTTAGCACAGAGCTCTAGGCTCAGTTGTCTCACTTATCATGTGGGGATAATATCAATTCCTATTTCATATGGGTGGTGATTGAGTTAGTTCAATAGTGTAAAGGTGATACCTGCTATATAGAAAATATCACAAGGATGATCGTCACATCCATCCAACGAGGCAGCCTATTTTACTGCTCAGGACCATCAGAAGTACTCAGAGTTACACTAACTCTTGCATATACTTTAGTTAAAAAAAATAATGTACAAAAATACAAAATTGCTATCAGAAGTACAGGAAGTTATAGCTTTAGTTATCATGTTTCACAGTTCTACAGCAGTGTATAATAATCTCCTTCAAATCTCATTCCAACCAAAATTCTGAGTATTCAAGTAAACAGCTGCAAGTAATTCAAGGCATAGTCATAATATATTAGGTTTTCCATGTGAAACTTAAATTATATAAAGACATGCTTGACATTATCTTATGTTTCAAGACACCTATGACTCTACACTTTAAATCCATTTTATTATACTTAGGTTAATCACAAACCCTGAAAATGTGGAGTTGCTGCTGCTAAGTCATGTCAGTCGTGACATACTGACAATGTGAGTACTTCTTGGTTTCTTCTAGAAAAGACATTTGAATGCAGTGACAATGACTGAATAATTCCGTGAAGTTGAAGGCTAGGAATAAGGCTTCTGTTGCCAAATCAAGGGACTAAGAGAACAATCTTAGCATGAAAAAAGTATGATTTCAAATTTGCATATCAAGTTTTGCATCTGATGCTTCCTCCAGTATTTTAAAAATAATTTGTATGGTTTATGCTCCAGGCATTCCTTTATTCTTGAACTTCATGGGATGCAGAATTCAGCATTACAAATTTTCCATACTTATTCCCTGGGAAATATGCACCCTTTTGCAATGCTTCACAACCTGAGAAAGGTTTACTTACAGAATCATGTGTCTATTCAAGCTAGACATGGTCTTGAAAGTATCTCTTTATTTCATGTCACCAACACTTATAATACTCCTTTAAAATAAGTATTAATTCATTAAAAGAAGATAACTAAATAACACCCTTCAAGACTTCCCTGGTTGTCCAGCAACGGTTAAGAACTGTCTTCTAATGCAGAGGATATGGGTTTGATCCATGGTTGGGGAAATAAGATTCCACTTGCCTCAGGGAAACTAAACCTACATGCTGCAACGACTGAACCTGTGCATTCTGGAGCCTACACCCCACAACTAGAGAGAAGCCCATGAGTCGCAGCGATGATCTGGTGCTGCAGCTAAGACCTGACACAGCCAAATGAATAAATAAATAGAAAAAAAAAAAACCATTCTCTTTGCAAGTTACTCTCTGTGCATCGTTTTCCTAACCTATAATAAGCAGGTAATGACAGTACCTACCTCAGGGACTCCTTGCGAGGGATCAAATGACTTAATAAATGTAAAACTTCCAGAACAATGCCTGGAACACAGTCAGTCAGTTCAGTTCAGTTCAGTTCAGTCGCTCAGTCATGTCCGACTCTTTGCGACCCCATGAATCACAGCACGCCAGGCCTCCCTGTCCATCACCAACTCCCGGAGTTCACTCAGACTCACGTCCATTGAGTCCATGATGCCATCCAGCCATTTCATCCTCTGTCGTCCCCTTCTCCTCCTGCCCCCAATCCTTCCCAGCATCAGAGTCTTTTCCAATGAGTCAACTCTTTGCATGAGGTGGCCAAAGTACTGGAGTTTCAGCTTTAGCATCATTCTGTCCAAAGAAATCCCAGGGCTGATTTCCTTCAGAATGGACTGGTTGGATCTCCTTGCAGTCCAAGGGACTCTCAAGAGTCTTCCAACACCACAGTTCAAAAGCTTCAATTCTTCGGCGCTCAGCCTTCTTCACAGTCCAACTCTCACATCCATACATGACCACAGGAAAAATACTATTTAAGTCTTAGCTACTACATTATAGATCATAGAAAAAGCAAGGGAATTCCAGAAAAACATCTACTTCTGCTTCACTGACCACACAAAAGCCTTTGACTGTGTGGATCACAACAAATTGTGGAAAATTCTTAAATAAATGGGAAACCACACCACTTTACCCGCCTGCTGAGAAATCTGCTTGCAGGTCAAGAGGCAAGAGTTAGAACTGGACATGGAACAACAGAATGGTTCCAAATTGGGAAAGGAGTAGGTCAAAGCTTTATATTGTCACCCTGCTTATTTAACATATATGCAGAGAACATCATGTGAAATGCTGGGCTGGATGAAGCTGTAGCTGGAATCAAGATTGCCAGGAGAAATATCAATAACCTCAGATATGCAGAGGACACCACCCAAATGGCAGAAAGTGAAGAACTAAAGAGTCTCTTGATGAAGGTGAAAGAAAAGAGTGAAAAAGCTGGATTAAAACTCAACATTTAAAAAACTAAGATCATGGCATCCAGTCCCATCACTTCTTGGCAAATAAATGCGGAAACAATGGAAACAGTAATAGGCTTTATTTTCTTGGGCTCCAAAATCATTGCAGATAGTGACTGTGGCCATGAAATTAAAAGACATTTTCTCCTTGGAAGAAAAGCTATGACAAACCTAGACAGCATATTCAAAAGCAGAGACATCACTTTGTTGACAAAGGTCCATATAGTTAAAGCTATGGTTTTTCCAGAAGTCATGTACGGATGTGAGAGTTGGATCATAAAGAAGGCTGAATGCCAAAGAATTGATGCTTTCAAACTATGGTGCTGGAGAAGACTCTTGGGAGTCTGTTAGACAGCAAGGTGATCAAACCAGTCAATCCTAAAGGAAATCAGTCCTGGATATTCATGTGAAGGACTGATGCTGAAGCTGAAACTTCAATATTTTGGCCACCTGATGTGAAGAGCTGACTTACTGGAAAAGACCCTGATGCTGGGAAAGATTGAGAGCAGGAGGAGAAGTGGGCAGGGGTGGAGTGTGACAGAAAATGAGTTGGTTGGACAGCATCATCCACTCAATGGACATGAGTCTGAGCAAACTCTGGGAGACAGTAATGGACAGGGAAACCTGGCATGCGCTGTCCATGTGGTTGCAAACAGTTGGACACAACTGCGTGACTGGAACAACTACACTTTATTGTTATTATTATCATCACCATAACCATCATCACCGCTGTTATTAAGTACAAGTTTTATTCCATGTCCCTTATGGGCTTCCCTGGTGGCTCAGGTAGTAAAGAATCCGCCTGCAATGTGGGAGACCTGGGTTTGATCCCTGGGTTAGGAAGATCCCCTGGAGGAGGGCAAGGCTACCCACTCCAGTATCATGTCCCTTCTATATTCAAAGTAAAGTAATTGTACTTATTTGCACTATTCTGTGAGTCAGTCTTTTCTTCTAATTCACACTGGCTTTTCTCCCCAACTTTATACACATTAATGAAATTTGACAATTACTCTTACTTTCTGCCCTATTCATAATGTGACAGGCACTTACTATGAGACTTTCAAACACAAATAAAGCCTCACAATTTTTTCTGCAAAAGAGCAAAAAAAAAATAACTAATTCTATTTTATTCTTAATTGGAGATATTTGTTCTATTCCTAATTGAAAAACTTGCCATTTCCTTCTCCAGGGGATCTTCCTGACCCAGGAATCGAACCGGGGTCTCCTGCATTGCAGGCAAATGCTTTACCCTCTGAGCCACTAGGGAAGCTCCAACTGAAAAACTGTAAGATGCCAAATCTGGAGAGATTTTAAAATATATTTCATTTCATATCTTTTCAAATTACTATTGACTCAGTGGACATGAGTTTGAGCAAACTCTGAGAGATAGTGAAGGACAGGAAAGCCTGGCGTGCTGCAGTTCATGGGACTGCAAGGAATCAGACACAAGTGAGCAACTGAACAACAACAAAATTACTGTCAGGAAAACGCAGGGGAAAATATAGGGACTAATGAAACCAAACTTCAGTATCATTACTTGGGCTAATTGTAGCTCATTACATAGAAAAAAACTTCATCTTCTAATTTCAAAATGCATAGTTTCTAAGTATTTTCTTTCACACAAAGGAGATAAATGAATATAAATAATTCAAAGTCAATACCACTAAAAAGTCAATATTCTTCCCTTCTGTGGGAAATAGTGATTTAAATTAATATTTAAAGATAAGGAATCAGCACTTAAAGCAGATAATTGTAACTGAATTTTTAAAAAGAATTCAGTGGAGTGGAAGAAGAGATGGGTAGGTGGCCAAAACAACTAGAAGCCATCTGTAACTGTGCCGACTTGCCCCCATGGCACAAGGGGTAGGTCCAGACAGTCTCAGATGGTGGTTTGCTCTGCAAAGGTTGTAGGAGATGGAAGAGAAGGGTCCTGGTGGCTGTGACACAAAAGCCTCCAGCCCTGCTTCTATTTGCTCGAACATGGAAACAAATTGTACCAGGGCCAGTGTGAGACAAAATGGTTAATTAAGCCCACCAAAGATGTCTTCAGCCCTCCCTTTTCAAACTCTTCTCAACTTCAGCGACCCAGAACATTTCTGCTGATAAAACTCTTCTTTCCTGGCAAAATGAGGAAAGGACTCATGCCGTCATTTGTACTTGGACTGAAGTTTATCTCCACTTTCTTCACCCTCTCATCTGAATTTCCACCTTCAAGTCTTCTGTCTCTATTCATAGAAATAAGAATATTTGGCCTCTGCAAAAGGAGTTTAAGAAGCTATCATAGTTCCCCATTGCTTCTGTAACAGGTTACCATAAACTTAGTGGCTTATACAACATGTATTATCTTCTAGTTCCAGAGGCTAAAAGTTCAAAATAGACCATCGTAAGCATTAGGTTTCTTCTGGATTCAAAGGGAGAATCCATTTCATCCTCTTCTGGAGGCTGCCCATGTGTCTTGATTCATGGCTGTATTAACCGTGAACTGCTCTGCTTCCATCTCCTTCTCTGATACTGACCCTTCCTGCTTCCCTTTTATAAGGACCCTTGTGATTCCATAGGGCCTACCAGGGTAATCCAGGCTAATGCTCTCATCTCAAGAGCCTTTACCTAATCACATGTGCAAATATGTGGTCAGGGACAGTAGCACGTTCATTTAGGTTTCTTCTGGATTCAAAGGGAGAATCCATTTCATCCTCTTCTGGAGGCTGCCCATGTGTCTTGATTCATGGCTGTATTAACCGTGAACTGCTCTGCTTCCATCTCCTTCTCTGATACTGACCCTTCCTGCTTCCCTTTTATAAGGACCCTTGTGATTCCATAGGGCCTACCAGGGTAATCCAGGCTAATGCTCTCATCTCAAGAGCCTTAACCTAATCACATGTGCAAATATGTGGTCAGGGACAGTAGCACGTTCACAGGTTTCAGGGATTAGGACATGGAGGAAGAGTGGGGGTCAGGGAATAATACAGTGTATTATTCCACTTGCCACAGAAGCTGGTCCCTGCTCCACAGTCTACACTTGAGCATCACTGCTCCTTGAGACCTGGAGCCTTTCCTGCCTAGACTCTAACCAGCCTGTTTTCATATTCTCTCTTTTTCTCCAATGCTTCCCAAATCCTTTGTCCCAGGGTCACTAAATATCTATTATCCAAATAGATAATAGACTCTTATAGTCTATTATAGACTCTTCAGTCTCACTGTGAATCCTTTTCTGGATGACTGTAAACTGGTGCTACCCCTTCTGTCCCTGCTTCATCCCGCCACCATCAGCCCATTCGATTCGTGAGATCTGCCCCTATTTCTGTCCTAGTAATACAACACCCAGTATATTGCTATGATACTGCTCTCCCGACATTGGCTTAAGAAACTGCCCCAGCCTGGGACTAGGATATACTGTTTAAGAAACTTTGGCTTGGTGGGGAGGGAAAAAAGAATATTCATGAAAGAGAACTGCAGCTGGAATGGGCATTAGTGGGAAGAGCATAGAGAAACCAGTCCTGAGACCTTTACATTTGAATCTCTGATGAAAGGGGAAAATCACCATTAAAGTCAATTTAGAAAACTAACAACATAAAAAGAAAATAAAATTAAAAGTGAAAATTTGTTTTGGCTATGCAAACATCCTCTCATCCTTCATGAGAGGAGCTAATCTTCCATGAATGTATCAGATCAATTTGGTTGTTAGTTTTCTTGGGTTGCTACACTAACCACAGTACAACTTACAAAGCAATGAGAATGGCTTTACAGCCCACAGACAGTCAGAATTTCATGCTGTACTTCACTGTCACTATTTTCTCTGACCAGGTCTCACATAGTAAGACCATAGAGCCACATCGCTATGAAATGAGAAGGAACATTGCCAGATAACATCATTGAGAGCCCACTAAAGGCCAAGAGTTCATGAGGGCATCCCAGGCCATCAAGGCTTCCTTTGGATAATCCTATCTCCATCTCACAGATGTGCCTGGAGGGTGGGAAGGGAGATACCATCCATGTTCTATTCTCAGGGCTGTGGTACAGACTCATTTTTCCTTCCTCCTTCCTCCTATAGGAAGCTATAAAACCTCTAAGCCCTGAAGTCCAAGCTTCTCTTATCCCACAATAGAATTACAGGTCTTTGTGTTAAAAACTCTAGACTCCCAGAGGTTTTAGAGTTAGAAGAAGAGAAAAGAACTCAACAGGGTGAGAAGGAAGGAAGGGCTCGCAATTTCCTATGTATTGAAAGGGGGAACAGGGATTTGGGGAAATCTCTAGAGAAGAAGGTACTCATGTATCATTTTAGATGCAGAGACAGCCAGTCATTCACTTGTGAAGCCATGGAGTACCAGAGAGTGTGCCTGTGGTTTAGCCTGAATCAGCAGGAGAACTGGGGATGGGGGAATTACATTGTTACTTGATTAAAGACAACTCTCCTTACTGCACCTCCTTCCACTTTCAGATTGGGGTGGAATCTTTGCTTCCTGCAGTGTCCAGTCCACACTGTCCAGAAGGGTGGATTGAGCACTGCCTGTTTCTGCTGTGGCTTAGCCTGAATCAGTGAGAGTGTCTGAGGGCACACTGGGTGGAGTGGTGCCCCACAGAAGATGGAGAGGGAGACTCAACTGCAAAACTCAGAGGGAATGAACCAAACGACCCCCAAAGGCCAAACCAAGGCCTTTCTCCACGACTCGGGGTGGGGGGAGGGGATGGCTTATGACTCTTCTGCCAAACACATTCCCCGGTGTAAGTGCTAGGGAACGGCATAGATTCCAAAACCATGACTAAAATTAGATATGGCAGTGTTTTGGCAAACATAATCACGGATCCAGATTTATTTTAACTTGGGGGAAAAGAAAAGCAATATAGCATTTCTTACACTTAGGAGTAAATTCATATGTTTCACCTAAATATGTGTAGGAAACAAATTTTTATATTTTTCATCTGTCCCACACATATATATTATTTTTAAATTTGTTTCTTTAATGGGAAAAAATTTTAAAAAGTGAGATCTTGTGTAAAATATGGAATACAGATTACAATTTGTGTTTACATGAGAGGGAACAAAACCTACACATATTAAAAGATAAAGAAAGACAGGTACTTCATTTGAAGAAAAATCTGCCTACGAAATGAACTTTATTGAAAGAACTTAAAAAAATTAGCTCAACCTTCACAGCTCATCAAATACTGCATTTCAAAAATGAGTACATAAGGAACTCTAAACAAGGCTTACCACATGTGTCAAAGTAGACACTTGATTGATTCTGTTCTTTCTTCTTAGTTTTTAGATTTCATAAATCATTTCACCAAAAAGTTATAAACCTTTAAAGTCCTTTCCAGCGATTTATCTTTATCTTTCATAGATGATGGCTTTGCTCTACTTTCATATTTTTAAAAGAAACAGCTCAAAACATCAGATGTTTCTCTTTAATGTAATAACGCTACCTAGGTCTTATTTCATTCCCTGGTTTTTTGTTGCTGTTGTTGTTAAGGGAGTTGTTTTTTTTAAAAAAAAAAATTATCAGATAGTACACAGTTACTCAAAATAATTAACCATTAATTTTCTATGAGGTTAAATTCATTGACTCTCAAGTTTATCAAGACTGAGTGATTAGATAACTGATGAGAAGAGTCCTCTAGTAAACAGTGTATGGTGCTTTTTTAAAAGAAACTATTCCCAGAAAATGGATAGGATTATTTCAATTAAATGTCTCCACAAATGGAATTTCCCAAATTGGCAAGCCATGGCAAGCCAGCTACTTGCCCTGTCACCCGCCAGAGCTGTGGTCCTGAGTGGGAGGAGGGAGAAGAGCAGGGGAAGAGGGGCGGGTGAGTGAGAGGAGTTGTATAAATACAGCACAATTGCATATTAAGCAGAATCTTGGTTAGAAAAAACACAAAAACCTAATGAGGCACCGTGTGCTCAGTCAGTCATGTCCGACTCCTTGCCACCCCATGGACTGGAGCCCACCAGGCCCCTATGTCCATGAAGCACTAAGTTCCCTTATAAGATGGTTCTTTCCCACAGGATTTATTTGTGGAGCAAGATACCCTGTTCTACATCTAATTAGAGAAAAGCACTGTGGCACAAAGGAGTGAAAGATCCCTGAAATTAATACATCATGGTCTTGTCTCCTAAAGGACCTCACATCCATGAGAAAAAACCAAATCATTACACACTGTTTAGGAATATCCCTACTGTGTTCCTAAAGCTGTCAATCCTGCATTATAACCAAACTTCAAAGTGCATATATCATCTATATTTAATAAAAATAAGTGATATAGTAAGCTATACTTCCGTTTATAAATTGCTTTTTTTTTCCTTTTTGCTGTTCTGGGTCTTGGTTGCTGCACATGGATTTTCTCTAGCTGTGGTGAGCAGGGGCTTCTCTCTAGTTGCAACAAGTGGGCTTCTCATTGCAGTGGCTTCTTTTGCCGTGGAGCCAGGTTCCAGGGCTCTCAGGCTCAATAATTGTAGTGCACGGGCTTAGCTGCCCCGCGGCATGTGGAATTCCCCCAGACCAGGGATTGAACCAGCGTTTGCTGCATTGCAAGGTGGATTCGTAACCACTGGACCACTAGGGAGGCCCCTATAAAGTATTTATACTTTTACATTCACTTTTTTTTATCCTTACAATAAACCAATGAAATAGGAATTATTAAAATCCCTATTTTACAGATGAAATTGAAGGTGAGATAAATAAGAGCAGGGAACTTATACTCTTTCTGCCCTCGAAATAGAGGCTGCTGCCAGGGTAACAGCTGCTGGGAGACTGGCTTGTGAGGAGAGTCCTCTCGTCCTGTCAGAAGCACTTGGCAGCACCTGCCCCCTGCCCCCCATCTGCAGGACCTGGCTGGGGTCTGCTGGCAACTTGGTGACCACCACTCCTGGGTGCTGCCAGTTTCACTAGGCTGGCAACCAAGCTTGTGTACAGCCCTTCTCAGCAAAGCCACACCTCTTGAACCCATCTCGCTTTGTGTTTCTAACTTTTGCTCCGACCACCCTGTCTCAGCAAAGCATGAGTCATGTCTGCCCACATGATTCAATACACACCGGCTCACTGCACACCTCACCTCGCCTCCTCTCTGGTCTCTTGATCAAACACGTGACACTGAAATCCAGGCAACAGTTGGTAAAGACCTCACTGCTGGCGATGACACAGCCAAAATACTAATAAAAACATAAACCAGATTCTCAGGAATTTACATTCCTCATGATTCCCAACTCTACCAAATCCCCACCATTCTACACACACACACACACACACACACACACACACACACACACACACACTCTTGTTGCCTCAGTTGGAGAGCTGGTAATGCCTAAAAAACAAATCATTACACACTGTTTAGGAATATCCCTACTGTGTTCCTAAAGCTGTCAATCCTGCATTATAACCAAACTTCAAAGTGCATATATCATCTATATTTAATAAAAATAAGTGATATAGTAAGCTATACTTCCGTTTATAAATTGCTTTTTTTTTTCTTTTTGCTGTTCTGGGTCTTGGTTGCTGCACATGGATTTTCTCTAGCTGTGGTGAGCAGGGGCTTCTCTCTAGTTGCAACAAGTGGGCTTCTCATTGCAGTGGCTTCTTTTGCCGTGGAGCCAGGTTCCAGGGCTCTCAGGCTCAATAATTGTAGTGCATGGGCTTAGCTGCCCCGCGGCATGTGGAATTCCCCCAGACCAGGGATTGAACCAGCGTTTGCTGCATTGCAAGGTGGATTCGTAACCACTGGACCACTAGGGAGGCCCCTATAAAGTATTTATACTTTTACATTCACTTTTTTTTATCCTTACAATAAACCAATGAAATAGGAATTATTAAAATCCCTATTTTACAGATGAAATTGAAGGTGAGATAAATAAGAGCAGGGAACTTATACTCTTTCTGCCCTCGAAATAGAGGCTGCTGCCAGGGTAACAGCTGCTGGGAGACTGGCTTGTGAGGAGAGTCCTCTCGTCCTGTCAGAAGCACTTGGCAGCACCTGCCCCCTGCCCCCCATCTGCAGGACCTGGCTGGGGTCTGCTGGCAACTTGGTGACCACCACTCCTGGGTGCTGCCAGTTTCACTAGGCTGGCAACCAAGCTTGTGTACAGCCCTTCTCAGCAAAGCCACACCTCTTGAACCCATCTCGCTTTGTGTTTCTAACTTTTGCTCCGACCACCCTGTCTCAGCAAAGCATGAGTCATGTCTGCCCACATGATTCAATACACACCGGCTCACTGCACACCTCACCTCGCCTCCTCTCTGGTCTCTTGATCAAACACGTGACACTGAAATCCAGGCAACAGTTGGTAAAGACCTCACTGCTGGCGATGACACAGCCAAAATACTAATAAAAACATAAACCAGATTCTCAGGAATTTACATTCCTCATGATTCCCAACTCTACCAAATCCCCACCATTCTACACACACACACACACACACACACACACACACACACACACACACACTCTTGTTGCCTCAGTTGGAGAGCTGGTAATGCCACATTTATTTATTCACTCTGATTCAGTTCAGTCACTCAGTCATGTCTGACTCTTTGCGACCTCATGGACTGCAGCACGCCAGGCTTCCCTGTCCATCACCAGCTCCTAGAGTCTACTCAAATTCATGTCCACCACATCAGTGATGCCATCCAAACATCTCATCCTCTGTTGTCCCCTTCTCCTCCCACCTTCAAATCTTTCCCAGCATCAGGGTCTTTTCCAGTGAGTCAGTTATTCGCATCAGGTGGCCAAAGAATTAGGTAATTTATAACTCTGAATTTTATAAAAATTATTTTTAAAAATCTTAAACACATATATGGCACCTACTGTATACCAAATGCTGCTCTAAGCACTTTATAAATAATAACTCATTTAATCCTGGTAATCCATGTTTCCATTTCACAGATAGGAAAAGAGGTCCCTTGCCCAAGATCACTTGCTAGGAAGTATAGCCAAGTTTCTACCTCTCAGAGTCTATTTCCTGCATCCACCTTTCAGCCACTATGCCCTGTGACCTCCTAGTTGAGGCACATCACAGGTGATTTCAAGAAAACATGGAGGAAAATGAATACTGCCATAGAGCGAACTGAAACACATGGACTGTCACACTGAGGAGAGGAGAGTGACCTCAGAAGACGGAGGAGGCAGCAGTGCAGAGACCCTCCACTCACAAAGCAAGCATCGCTGGGGAATTGCAGGCTTCCCAATTTCAACACTTTTCCTTCCCTCTCCATCCTCAATACACCAAAAATAACCAATCTGGAAACATCTCACCATCCGCTCTCCTTCCAGCTCACATGGAGGGCTGATTTACAGTATTTTCTGCCTCCTAACTGTCAAGATATACAGGGGTTGTGTGAGTCCACAAACAGAGGTAACGCTGTCACAAAACTTATAAACACTTGTTTTTCAAGCTGCAGCACACAGACACTTCCCCTGAGCTTGCAAACGGAAAACAAAACAAAACCCTCAGTACCTCTATATCTCATCTCTCACACAATTGTTTCAGTAAGGGGTTTGGTGGTTTTGGTTTGGTCTTAGGGGTTTGTTTTTTGTTTGGGTTTTTCTTTCCTTGATTCACTTGATTTCAACCATGTGGTCGTGCACTGACAATTAGTTTGATCCACACTCATCTGTAGACCTTTTGTGTGGCAGCATTACAGACTCTCAGTGTTTTCCTTAGATTCCAGTTTACTTTATGATCACTTACTGAGGGCGGTAGTGTTAGAGCTGAGGAATTTATGTTATAATATTGGTTCTTCTCTGGTCTAAAAAGGCTTAATTGTTCCCTATTCTGTGCTGCTGCAACTCCTTCCTTCACTGAGTTACAGTTGACCAGTATTTAGCTATCTGGGTGGGCTTCTGGTAATAATTAAACTGCCATCTCCATTAAATCCCAAGGACAGCAAACAGCGGGAGCAAAGCAGCAGGGCTGGCAGTGACACATCACCATCATCCAGAGGACAGCTTGAAGGGCACTCGTGTGTTCTTTCTCTGTTTTTCAGACCATAAAACTATAAACATCTGATGATGAAGCATCCTTTAAAAACTCTGAATAATGTATGGGCTCTTGCTTATAGCAGGGTCCTATTGTTTTTTAACACTCATTTCTACAATTAGGCAGTGAATTTGGAAACACATTAAACAGTCCTTCAAATAATACTATAATTCAAACCCCAATAAGGACCAGATTTGGAATACTTAACCCCGAACCACAGCATTTATGATTTATAATAAAGAGAAAGAGAGAGAAAGTGAAAGAAAGAGCATTATGGAGGTAAAGCATGGATCACTGGCAAGAAAAACTCCTAAAATCCAGAAACAAATACAACTTCTACCTCTTCAAGAGCTTCTGTGATCAAAAAAAAAAAAAAAAGAAAGAAAGAAAACATCCTTAGGCTCTTGACTCCAATATCCAAAACCCAGAGAGAAGATGCATCAGTTAAAACTAGATTGGGCAGTATTATAAATAAAAAAGTCAGAAACGACAGTGGTGTGAACACATAATAGGACCCTGGGGGAGACAGTCAAGGGCTAATCTGGTGAATGCATAATTATGGGCCCAGGCTTCCACTCTGTGACCTTCTCCATCCTCAGATTGCCAACACATGGTTTAAGATGGTTCCTTGAGTTCCAGCCACTGTGTCTGCATTCCAAACAACAGGGAAAAGGAAGGAGTAAAGAAGAAACTTGCTCACTCCCTTAAAGAACACTTTAGACACCTCAGCATACTTCTGAATGACATTTAATTCTCCAGATTTAATCCATGGCCATACCTTAACACAAGGAGCAGAAAAGGCAGACTTTTACCATGTAGCAAAGAGCCAGTGTTAAAAGAAAACAGATCAAAATGGAGTTGCTTATCCTAAACCTCATATCACCAAACAAAGACTCGCTTACAGTTTTGATTATTCCACAAATGGTATCGTAAAGCAGTCAATCAGAAATCATCTGATCAGCACTAGCTAGCTACTCTGCCTGATAGACCACTGCCATCCCCTGAAGGAAAGTCGCCTTATAATAACCAACCCACTTTTTGCCTAGCATGACTTCCTTGTTCCTGCTTCCTCTGACTATAAAGGTTTTTCATCTGTACAACTCCTTGGACAGCCTTTGTATCTGCTAGTTGGATACTACCCAATTCAAATTTTTGCTCAAATAAACACTTAAAATGTTTAACATGCCTCAGTTTATCTTTTAGCACCAGCTTCGCAGGAAATAGAGGATGAATTTAGGGAGGTGATCACTGCAGGCTTCCCTTCTGGGATATTAAAATATGTCAGTGAAATACTAATATTATTTCTCCAAAAAATGGCATTTAGGCAATATTAGATAGCAATCAATTATTTTCTCTTTCCACTCAGCCCTCTCTGATCTGTACCACAGCTTTATTGCCCACCAGCACCATCCTCAGATCTGAAAATGTCCTTCAGGTTTTCAGCTGGGGTATCTACATTGATTGTACTGTTTAGAGTCATGGAATTAGAAGATGCTTCCAAGAAAAAACTACCAAAACATCAAAAGGTGATCATAAATATGAGACGTAACTTGTACTACAAACTAATAAGAGACAGAATTCACTGCTGAAACTGTTGCAGTGATGATCAGGGACAGAATGGAAAGCTGTCATGATCCTTACGTGTGAGGACAAGAAAAGCTGAAACTTGTAGGTCATATGATACACATCAGACATACCAGCCCTGCTAGTACTATGCAAATCCTTGTCCTCATTTAACTGTCAAAAGAACCCTATGACTCAGGTAACGTTTTTTAAAAATACTTTATAAATAAGGAAATTCAAATTCAGAAAGGTTTAGAAACTTGTCTGAGGTCATACACACAGTAAATAGCAGAAATAAAGTGAAAGACTTAGAAAGGATTATGAAGATTACTGACCAGTGAAGCAAGAGCTCTTGCACACAAAAACAGGCCATCCCGTGAGGATCAGGGACTTTTGCCAGAGGGAAACAGCCAGGCTGGCACAGCCCAGCCGAAGGGGAGTTCAATCACACCTTGGACTCCCTCTGAGCACCTCTGCTGATCTCCTGCAGATGCCCCTGTTACCTGAACCCATGCAAAAATCCAATGGATTAAAGACAACCTCTTTAACAAGTGGTGCTGGGAAAACTGGTCAACCACTTGTAAAAGAATGAAACTAGAACACTTTCTAACACCATACACAAAAATAAACTCAAAATGGATTAGAGATCTAAACGTACAATCAGGAACTATAAAACTCCTAGAGGAGAACATAGGCAAAACACTCTCCGACATATATCATAGCAGGATCCTCTATGATCCACCTCCCAGAATACTGGAAATAAAAGCAAAAATAAACAAATGGGATCTAATTAAAATTAAAAGCTTCTGCACAACAAAGGAAACTATAAGCAAGGTGAAAAGGCAGCCTTTGGAATGGGAGAAAATAATAGCAAATGAAGCAACTGACAAACAACTAATCTCAAAAATATACAAGCAACTCCTGAAGCTCAATTCCAGAAAAATAAATGACCCAATCAAAAAATGGGCCAAAGAACTAAATAGACATTTCTTGAGGATGAGATGGCTGGATGGCATCACTGACTCCATGGGCGTAGGTCTGGGTGAACTCTCGGAGTTGGTGATGGACAGGGAGGCCTGGTGTGCTGCGATTTATGGGGTAGCAAAGAGTCGGACACAACTGAGCGACTGAACTGAACTGAGCTCACAGGAAACATCCTGATCAGGCCCACCTGAGAATGATTGCAGGCAAGAAGAAATTAATATGTCCCCTCTAGAGGCTGGCCCAAACCAAGAAATATTTGCAACACAACTTACCACCTTTTTACTTTACCTCCTCACCTCCCTTTCTTTGTTCTGTAAAAGAAGTTAGCATCCAAACCCAGACAAGATGGCTCTTTGGGACCTAGACCATCACCTTCTTGGTCTCCTAGTTTTCCAAATGCAGTCATTATTCTTTGCCCTAACCACTCGTCTCTCGATTTATTGGCCTGTCATGTGGCAAACAGTAAGAGCTCGGACTCAAAAGCAATGTCACTGGTCTTGATATGTTGTACTGCATTATTGTGTGGAAAAAAGTGAACCCTCTTACACTGTTGGTGGAAATGAAATCTAGTACAGCCACTATGGAGAACAGTGTGGAGATTCCTTAAAAAACTGGAAATTGAACTGCCTTATGACCCAGCAATCCCACTGCTGGGCATGCACACTGAGGAAACCGGAACTGAAAGAAACAGGTGTACCTCAATGTTCATTGCAGCACTGTTTATAATAGCCAGGACATGGAAGCAACCTAGATGTCCTTCAGCAGATGAATGGATAAGAAAGCTGTGGTGCATATACACAATGGAGTATTACTCAGCCATTAAAAAGAATACATTTGAATCAGTTCTAATGAGGTGGATGAAGCTGGAGCCGATTATACAGAGTGAAATAAGCCAGAAAGAAAAACACCAATACAGTGTACTAACGCATATATATGGAATTTAGAAAGATGGTAATGATAACCCTGTATGCGAGACAGCAAAAGAGACACAGATGTATAGAACAGTCTTTTGGACTCTGTGGGAGAGGGAGAGGGTGGGATGATTTGGGAGAATGGCATTGAAACATGTATAATATTATATATGAAATGAATTGCCAGTCCAGGTTCGATGCATGATACTGGATGCTTGGGGCTGGTGCACTGAGACGACCCAAAGGGATGGTATGGGGAGGGAGGAGGGAGGGGGGTTCAGGATGGGGAACATGTGTATACCTGTGGCAGATTCATGTTGATGTATGGCAAAACCAATATAACATTGTAAAGTAATTAGCCTCCAATTAAAATAAATAAATTTATATTTTAAAAAAGAGGGTCCTTGTAATAGCCTACATTAAGTCAGCCTCCCAGAGCAAAAAAAAAAGGGTTGATAGGGGAAAACTGAATCTGGAAGGACAAACAAGATCCCAGCACAGAAGACAGGCCATCACTGTCCTCTCTGTTACGTTCAAGAACAACAATGGGCAAGCAATATAACCTTACCCATTTTACCATAAAAATTTCCCTTCTCAGGCTTCCCTGGTAGCTCAGTGGTGAAGAATCTGCCTGCCAATGCAGGGGACACAGGTTCAGTGTCTGGTCTGGGAAGATCCCACACACTGAGAGCAACTAAGCCCATGTGCCACAAATACTGGGCCTGTACTCTAGAGCCCATGAGCCACAACTACTGAAGCTACGTGCTGCTACTACTAAAGCCCATGTGCCCTAGAGCCTGTGCTCCTCAATGAGGGAAAGCCAGCAGGCAGCAACAGAAACTCAGCATAGCTATAAATAAACAAATAAATATATAGTTTTAAAAATTCCCTTCTCATTTTCCCACCCATCCCTTTAAGGCAGAGTAAGGATGCAGGGTGTGATCTACCATCGTCTTAGTACCAGTAGATAAGAAGTTAGAACTTCAGCCAACTATATTTACAAGTTTTCAAAGCATGATCTAGACTATGTTAGAGAGAGGCAACTGAACATCCTATTTTAAAATTATGTTTGGGGTGGGGCCGAAACCGCAGAATTATCTTGCAGATAATTTCTGCCACGGTTTGAAGACACAATCAAGAATATTCTTCTTTCATATGAGTTATCTATTCAACAAAGTGTCTTCTACTTAGATCTCATGGTTTCCTTTGGGGAAAGAGAATAGCAAGACAGCAACATCCTGCAAGTGGCTGTTCCCTGACTTGCAGACATGCCTTTACCAAGTTTTCCACCTTAGGTGAGCAGGGCTCTGTTCAATCCTAAGTTATCTGTTTTTCCTTTATCCTGATCCTTTTGCACACTATCCTGCCTGATTTCCTAATCTTTTCTAGCTCAACACTTACTTCCCACCTACTCACTTCTTCAAGAAATCCTGTTTAAACTAACTCATCCCCCAAAGGAGTTTTGGTTTACTTGAAATTTCCACAGCAATTATGCTCATCAGCAAAACACTGTGGATACTTGATACCTATTAGCACTGCCTGAATTTTCCCTGAACTGAGATTTGGTGTATAGAGATCAGCCTCATTGCTTTTCATGAGGAGGTGCTGTTTCATCACATGAACTTAAGATTGTTTTTAATTAATTTCCTGCTGGTGGAAACATATTCATTTCTTCCTTTTTTCACTGTTATGAACAATGCTACATTGAACAAAGTTGTAAATATATTTCTAGGCCCCTCTGGGAGTATTCCATATGACAGATGCTAAAGACTAGATCTGATTGGTCAAAGAGTTTACCTATTATTTTAATAGATACTACCTTAAAAAAAAAAAAAAAAGTGGTAGCCATTTAGTCTCCTTCTTAGTGCATGAGAGTGTCCTCTTTCCTCTCCCCAGCCCATCTTGCAACAATGGATACTACTAATCATGAAAATGTCTCTTCAACAGGATAGGCAAAAGTGGTATTGGAACATAGTAGTTTCTATTTCAATGATTACCAGTTAAATTGAGCATCTTTTCGTTGTTAATAGAGCATTTGTATTTTTCCTTCAACTTGCCACTCAACTATTTCCTACTCTCTTACTGAAATGTCTTTATCTCCTTAACTTATAGATATTATCTATATAATACAGATTAAGCCTTCATTTCCATCATGTATGCCAAACATCCTCTCCTCCTCTCATGCATGCCACTCATTAGTTGCTTTCTTTGTGGATATAAATTTTGAGGTTTTATGCGGAAAATATCCAAACCTCATATCTCTTCATAAGTATAAAAAATGAGAACTTAAAAAAGCATAAAACTTTTCCTCTTTCTTTCTTCTTCTCTTCCCTCAGCATTCTATCCTCCCCCATCCCCCCCTCGCCCCCACACCACACATACACATGTCCCTCCCTCTCCCTCTGTCCCCATCTCCCACTTCTCTTTATCCACATGGCTCTGAAATTTCTCATCCATTGTACTGAGCATTTTATGTACTTTTTCAATCTGGAAACACTCCCTCAGGTTTGTAAATGTTTCTTGGATTACTTTTATTTTTTTTAATTAATTTTTATTTTTCAGTTTGTTTTGCTTTACAATACTGTATTCGTTTTGCTATACATTGACATGAATCAGCCACGAGTGTACAAGAACTCCCAATCCCGACCCCCTTCTAGCCACTCCCGCCCCACACTTTCTCTCTGGATTATCCCCGTGCATCAGTCCCAAGCATCCTGCATCCTGCATCAAACCTGGACTGGTGATTCGTTTCACTTATGATATCATACATGTTACACTGCCACTCTGCCAACTCATCCCACCCTCTCCCTCTCCCACAGAGTCCAAAAGGCCGTTCTATACATCTGTGTCTCTTTTGCTGTCTTGCGTACAGGTTTATCATTACCATCATTCTAAATTCCATATATATGTGTAAGTATACTGTATTGGTGTTTTTCTTTCTGGCTTACTTCACTCTGTATAATTGGCTCCAGCGTCATCCACCTCATTAGAACTGATTCAAATGTATTCTTTTTAATAGCTGAGTAATACT
>SJXQ01002866.1:106222-255009 GCA_006408695.1 Aepyceros melampus
ATAACAGCCAGGACATGGAAGCAACCTAGATGTCCATCAGTAGATAAATGGATAAGAAAGCTGTGGTACATATACACAATGGAGTATTACTCAGACATTAAAAAGAATACATTTGAATCAGTTCTAATGAGGTGGATGAAACTGGAGCCTATTATACAGAGTGAAGTAAGCCAGAAAGAAAAACACCAATATAGTATACTAACACATATATACGGAATTTAGAAAGATGGTAATGGTAACCCTGTATTTGAAACAGCAAAAGAGACACAGATGTATAGAATGGACATCTGGACTCTGTGGGAGAGGGAGAGGGTGGGATGATTTGGGAGAGTGGCAATGTAACATGTATGATATCATAAGTGAAATGAATCGGCAGTCTAGGTTCAATGCAGGATGCAGGATGCTTGGGACTGAGGCACGGGGATAGTCCAGAGAGATGGTGTGGGGCGGGAGGAGGGAGGTGGGGGGCAGGATTGGGAGTTCTTGTACACTCATGGCTGATTCATGTCAATGTATAGCAAAATGAATACAGTATTTTAAAGCAAAACAAACTACATAATAAAAATTAATTAAAAAAAAAAAAACCTTGTGATTCTTACCATCCACTTACATTTAAGAGTGAAGTGCTACAAAGCTGGTGATAAGCTCTGTGCCTGGCGTTTTACCGTGAGGCAGGTCTGCACTTGCAAATATGTTAAATCAGTCTTTTCTTGGACCAGTTATGTACCATGCTAGAAAGGTATAATCCTAGGCAAAGAATCAAACAGAGGGGAAGAGAGTAAGCCTTCACTCAACACTTTATATACTTTATTTTTAACATGCAACCACCCTCAACTTTACCTATTGCCCACCACCCCAGTCCAGATCTTCTGTTTATACACTTCTGACAGCAAACTTACAGCCACAGCCACTACCAGGAGGAGACAGGGACAGTCTGCAACTGCATGGGCTGAGTTGGGATATAGGAGTCTACTACTAATAAACAAGATTTCAGCCCACCACTCTGGACCCAGCCCTGCCTTTGCCTCCCACTTCCAAGGGCACCTGGCACTGCCAGTTCCTGAAACAAGGGACCAGGCCATATATCAGGTTTCTTTTCTTTCCTACTGCCAGTTTAAAAATCAGCTCTCTCTGTTTTGTTGGATAAGCAACCTTCTGCTTTCTGCTTTCCAGCTCACAAAATGTTGTTGCTATTGTCTCCTCTCCAGGTCTATTTTCCCTTGTGGGACTATAGCTTTAAAATATATTTTCCTTTAATTATAATGGGTTTTGAAAGAGAGTGGAGGCTAGCAAATATGTTTGATTCACCAACTTTAACTAGAATTTCTTAGTATTAAATTTTAATACACATATTTAAACACATTTTTCTATCAGTCACCGGTGTTAATGAGTATCTATATCTCATTCTCACACACATGCTCATATACACATATAAAGAAGAACACAAAAGAAACAAGAATCTTAGCACAGTTTGAAATTTCTTCTGTACCTTGCTTTGTCTCCTCAGGTGAAATTATAATTAAATTCCAGATTATGACACATTAACTTTGCTTGTTATTGTTGTTTAGTTGCTAAGTCTCATCCGATCCTTTGCAACCCTATGGACTGCAGCACACCAGGCTTCCCTGTCCTCCACTATCTCCCAGAGTTTGCTCAAGATCATGTCCATTGAGTCAGTGGTACCATACAACCATCTCATCTCTGCTGCCCTTGTCTTCTCTTGCCTTCAATCTTTCCCAGAATCAAGGTCTTTTCCTAATTTTGCTTAACAGTGGTTCCTTTGCTCATATTGCTTCTTCCATTCACTTAACAAAGATCTGAATATTTTCTCTGTTTTCAAAATTATTTTAACACCACATATTCTTCCTTATGCAGCTTACATAAACAGTGATAGGAATGGACAATAAACAAACTAGCATGTAACTAACCATCAACGTTTTACCTAGTTATACTTGTTCCATAAAAGAAGGCAGAGTGAGGAAATAGGGGAAAAAAGAAGGATGATATTTCATATAATGTGGCCAGGGAAGGTCTTTCTACAGAGACCCCACATCGTGTAACAGTGCGAGCTTCACACACTAATATTATCTAGTCCTGTTCAGCACCCATTTCCTCTCCCTTCTACACTCTCCACTATATGTCAGAGGCTGGAAATCCACATTTCTTAGACTTCTTTGCCAGCAGGTTCTGCAAGCAGTTAGGTTCGGCCAACAGGGCTCATGTAAGCGTGTGCAAGGGAGGAAGTGGGCTCATGCCTCCAGGATCCACTGGTCTTACTTTGTACCCCATCGTCCAGAGGAAGTTGGTGCTTTGGAAAGATGGACTCGCTTATTGAAAATTCAGTAACAGGACCATCTGGAGACAGCACTTTGCAAGGGTCAGGTGCTGTCCTACAAGTTGTCACCTATGGTCCTAGAAAACATTCAATGGATAGTGCTGTTTCCACTCTAGTCACAATAAATCCAGGAGATGAGAATAACAGAGGCTGGAAATCCACATTTCTTAGACTTCTTTGCCAGCAGGTTCTGCAAGCAGTTAGGTTCGGCCAACAGGGCTCATGTAAGCGTGTGCAAGGGAGGAAGTGGGCTCATGCCTCCAGGATCCACTGGTCTTACTTTGTACCCCATCGTCCAGAGGAAGTTGGTGCTTTGGAAAGATGGACTCGCTTATTGAAAATTCAGTAACAGGACCATCTGGAGACAGCACTTTGCAAGGGTCAGGTGCTGTCCTACAAGTTGTCACCTATGGTCCTAGAAAACATTCAATGGATAGTGCTGTTTCCACTCTAGTCACAATAAATCCAGGAGATGAGAATATACATAGCAGTGGCTTGTTTATGAATACAACTTCTAAACCACTCATGATATGTTCATTACCTTCCTCATGTATTTGGAGTCTGCCAGACAGAAATATTAAGTCCCAACAGTCCCAACAGGAGGCGTGACAAGTGTGCCATTGAATGAGAAGTTGCAACAGATCTCCTGGCCACTTAAGGCCTCTTATGCCACTGAACTGACCATCAAAGAAGGGGATTGCTCTCCCACCTGGAGTGACTATTCTGATTATCAGAGGAAATTAGGGTTGTCACTGAATGAAGAGGCAGAAAGATGACACATGGAACCCAGGGAATCTTTGGAGCACATTCTAGCTCTGCTCCAAAATAAGGTTTTAAAATAACCCAATATAAGTAGGACCTCTAACAACTCAGACTCTAAATAAATCCAATATAGTTGGGGAGAGAGCTCAGATTTTTCAGGAGACAATATAGTTACTTCATCAGGTAAAAACATATCCTGATTAGCTAGCATTCTGGATGAGAACAAGAATAATATGAATGAAGACAGTAACAGATATTATATATTATAATATTGACATTATATTTTAGTAAGCCTTGGACAATGTTCTGGTGGAGAAGAAAGGTGATGACACAAAAATGGATGGGGAAAACCTTAGGAAGAAGTCACAGAGGAGGAAAGGGAATGGAGTCTAGTGGGAAAGTAAAGAGAGTCACCTGAGTGGAGAATATGATGATTAGTCTATTGTAACAAGAGGCAAGACAGAGAATATAGTCACAGGTACAGACAGATTAGGAGATAGAAATATTTGAAAGTATTTGTATTTCTTTTTTTATCTCCAACAAACTAAGAGTCAAACATATCAGCTAAGTATGGATGAGTGGGAAAGACTGGAGGGTTGGCTTAAAGAAGAAGAGAGAATGAAATACTGATCAGAAAATGGAAAGGCAAACTTATTAGGGATCCATATTAGAAATTCTGAGTAATAATGACAGCATGAAATTTCTGGTCGACAATATAAAATAAGACCAATTATCAAGGTCATATTTTACTAGAGCTATATTCAGCTACTTAGATATAGAGAAGTTGTAATATGGATTTATCTGGGGGTTGAAGTTTTTTTGAGACAAAAAACAAGAGTTGCAAAAGGGCTTGGAGTGCTTAGAAGTGTATAATCATGGTAGGAACCATGGAAGCTCTGTTAGAAGTAAGAATGGATGGCAACAGCAAGCTGGTTGTAACACAGAGGGAAATCAGCAGGTTAAAAGATGGAAGGCCTCAAAAGATTAAGGGGTCAAATACTGAGCTGGAGAGACAGAAGACAGCTTGACATTGAGACTTAAAAGCCAATACAGTTGCTATCTATGACAAGATCTAAAGGATGACCATGGGAGTGGAAAAAATGACCACTGGAAATGAGAAACTAAGGAACTAACTGAATGATGAAATTTTTCTAAGTTATAACGAAGTGTAGAGAGGAAGGGAGCAAGTTTTCAATGAATGAGGAAGAGTCAAATAGTGATGGAATTTGTGAAACAAGGGACGTTCAGGCACTTCAAAATAATTAGGATTTCTAGGAAAGGGGAATATTTGTTGAGAACAGCAACCAGAGAAAAAAGAAAATTTATCCCAACTTCGAGCTTTGTGGTGTGAAGGGATTTTAGAGGAAGAAACATCCTTTCAGGAAGCAGTCAAGTTTCAGAAAGAATAAGCAAAATGGAAAAGAAAACGTTTAAAGAATTTCTTTTTCCCAAATCTTCCTCCTTCTTAGATACAAGTTTTTGTTTTAATGGCGTACATTCTCTGAAGACTTCTTCAGAGAAAGCCTGTAGACAGTAATATTGAGTTCTTCACTGTTTAATAAGTCTCTTTATTTTTTCTCAAGCATGTGTTTTGCTGCATAAAGAACTCTAAGTTCCAAATAAATATCTTAACCTTTCTATCACATATTTTCCTTTTTGCATATTTGGACTGAGTTCTGGGACATTTCTCCACTATGTCTTCCAGCTCATGAATTTTACCTTCAGTTGTGACCATCCCAACATATATTTCATCTGGTATGTGATTTTTTGTAATTGACTCAGTATTAAATACCAATAATTTTGATTGGTTTTTTCATATCCTTCTATTCTCAGTCCATGGTAGGAAAACCATCTAGAATTCTGAGAATTTTAACTTAGTTTATATGAAAGCCTTCTTTTGTTTGCCTTTTGAACTCTAATTCCCCATGCATTAGTTCTTTTATTTATTAAATTCAATGTGGTGCCTCCTCTTTGCCTTCTGAGGCGGCTCAGTGGTAAAAATAATAATATAATAAATCCGCTTGTCAATGCAGGAGACGCAGGAGGCACAGGTTCAATCCCTGAGTTCACATGACTCAGCACACACAAACTCACACCTTTTCTTTACAGTATGGGCTTTCTTCGAGATTTTAGTGATTCCTGGTTAAGCATTTGCATCAGTATACGAGTATTTCTGTTTTCATATAAATAAATAAACATTCTATTTACAACAGCTAGTCCTTTGTGGTTGCATGGGGAGGTGAGGTAATATTTGAAGTTGGGTGGAGTATATGAGGAGACTGTTGTAAGTATGGGAATTCTTCAGTCCTCTCAGAGATGGTCTGCAGTTTACTTTCCAGCTCTGTCTCTCAGGCTCAAATACCCAAGACATGATTAGCCTGGAATTTCCAACTTAAAGAGTTAGAGTTTATTCTAGAGGCAATTACTGAAGTCATATGCTCCATTCCTTCACCCCGTCTCCTTTCTTTTCTCTTTGCAGAGATTTTTTGCTTCAGTCTCCTTTTCTTCTCTATCTGGATACAACACTCATTTTGGAAGTGCTCCTTATTGAGGCTATTTGGTTTTGAAGACAAGTCTCTGAGTTGTATCTTCGGAAAAATTTCTACTTCTGGCTGCTGCTTAGTTAATATCCCTATGACAACTCCAGTTCCATCACTTTATAGCAAATTTATGGGTAAAAACTGGAAATAGTGGCATATTTTATTGTCTTGGGCTTCAAAATCACTGTAGACACTGACTGCAGCCTTGAAATTAAAAGGCACTTGCTCCTTGGAAGAAAAGCTATGACAAACCTAGATAACATATTAAAAAGCAGAGATATCACTTTGCCGACAAAGGTCAGTATAGTCAAAGCTATGGTTTTTCCAGTAGTCATATATAGATGTGAGAGTTGGACCATAAAGAAGGCTGAGCACCAAAGAACTGATGCTTTCAAACTGTGGCACTAGAGAAAACCTTGAGAGTCCCTTGGACAGCGAGGAGATAAAACCAGTCAATCTTAAATGAAATCAGTCCTGAATATTCATTGGAGGACTAATGCTGAAGCTGAAGTGCCAATACTATGGCCACCTGGTGCTAAAAGCTGACTCACTGGAAGACTTCGATGCTGGGCAAGACTGAAGGCAGGAGAAGAAGGGTACCACAGAAGATAAGATGGTTAGATGGTATCACCAACTCAATGGACATGAGTTTGAGCAAGCTCCAGGAGTTGATGATGGACTAAGAAGCCTGGTGTGCTGCAGTCCATGGGGTCACAGAGAAGTCAGACATGACTGAGTGACTGAACAACAGATAAACAAACAAGAATTCATTATGGCTTCCCGGGTGTCATAGTGGTAAATAACCCACCTGCCAGTGCTGGAGATGCAAGAGATATGGGTTTGATTCTTGGATCTTAAGATGCCTGGAGAAAGAAATGGCAACCTACTCCAATATTCTTGCCAGGAAAGTTCCATGGACTGAGAAGCCTATCAGGCTATATCGTCCATGGGTTTGCAAAAAGTTGGACACCACTGAGCATACAAACACACATCAAAATATAAAACTTTCATGCAAAGAATACTATCAAGAAAGTGAAAAAGACAACCCTCAGAATTAAGAAAATTCTGCAAATCATGTCTAAAATATATAAAAAAAAACTTTTATAACTCAACAACACAGTCCAGTTTTTAAATGGGCAAAGGATTCAAATAAATTTTTTTTCAAAGATTTAGATACAAATGGGCAATAAGCACATGGAAAGATGCTCAATACCATTAGTCATTAAAAAATGCAAATCAAACCACAATGAGATACTTCAAACTTAGCAGGATGGCTATACTTTTTTTAAAAGGAAAACAATCAGTACTGGAGAAATTGGAACTCTTGTACATTGCTGATGGGATTTATAAAATGATTCAACCTTTGTGGAAAGCAATTTGGCAGTTCTCCAAAAAGTTAAACGTAAGAGTTACCATATGACCCAGAAAATCCACTCCTAGGTGTATACCCAAAAGAATTGAAAGCAGGTTTTCCAACAGATGCTTGCAGATGAAAGTTCCTAAATAGTCTACTAATACTAGCCATTGATCTGATACATCATTGCAACTGTTTACTGGATACACAGTTTCAGTTTTGCAAGATGAAAAAGTTCTAGAGATTGAAAGCACAACAATGCAAATATACTTCATACTACTGAACTGTACCCCTTAAAATGGTTAAGATGGCAAGTTTTATGTGTATTTTACAGTTAAATTTTTTAAGTCTACACACTGACTTTAAACTCTCAATTTTAAACCACTTCATTTTAAGGAGCACCCTTAAAACATATCAAATATTTAAATTTAAGCCAAAAAAATTTATTTCCATTCAATAAGCATTTTTACATATATTCTTTTATTTGAACCAAGACATTGTATTATTGTTATCTTTTCAATAGCCCTTGTCTGAGTTTTCATTCACCATTGAGGATACATAGCACCTTCTGCATGTTGGAGATAAGTGAGCAGGAATAGGGTAACACAGTCCCTGTGCTCACTGTGTAGAACTACAAAAGCTAAAAGTTTCAGAAAGATTTATTTTTTGAGAAAATTATATTCTTGTCAAATCCTTTTTCAATAAATTGAACAGGAGACCAAGAGATACACAGACTAAAATTTATCTCCAAACTTCCTTATAACCCTCCTCTACACACACATACTCCCTTCTGCATTGCACCACGATTTGTCAGAACTCTTCACCATGATCTATCCATCTTGGGTGACCCTATACAGCATGGCTTATTCTTAAAAAGATGGGAATATCAGACCACCTTACCTGCCTCCTGAGAAACCTGCATGTAGGTCAAGAAGCAACAGTTAGAACTGGACATGGAAAAACAGACTGGTTCAAAATTAGAAAGTATGTCAAGACTGTATATTGTCACCCTGCTTATTTAACTTATATGCAGAATACATTATGCAAAGTTCCAGGCTGGATGAAGCACCAGCTGGAAACAAGATTGCCGGCAGAAATATCAATAACCTCAGATATGCGGGGGAGAAGGCAGTGGCACCCCACTCCAGTATCCCATGGATGGAGGAGCCTGGTGTGCTGCGTCCATGGGGTCGCTAGGAGGTGGACACGACTGAGAGACTTCACTTTCACTTTTCACTTTCATGCATTGGAGAAGGAAATGGCAACCCACTCCAGTGTTCTTGCCTGGAGAATCCCATGGACAGGGGAGCCTGGTGGGCTGCCATCTATGGGGTCGCACAGAGTTGGACACGACTGACGTGACAGCAGCAGCAGCAGCAGCCGCGGCAGCAGATATGCGGATGACACCACCCTTAGGGCAGAAAGTGAAGAAAAACTAAAGAGCTGCCGGGGTCCAGCCCCGGTGGATCCAGGGAATTCGAAGGGGAGACGGCATCGGTGAGGAAAAACTTATTTATTTAGAAATATAAGATTAGATTAGAAAGAAATAGCATAGTAGGAAAATTTTAGATGGAGAAAAGAAGGCTGAATAACTTGGTTTACGTGGAAAGCCAATAAAGTTCCAGACAAGGAGCTTGCACCATCTACGTTAGGCCACCAGCGTCCGTTTGAATATCGTAGAGTGCCCCGCCCTGGGCTCTCTCTCTTATGGATCTTAGCAGCCGGTACAGCTAAGTAGACATGGCGATCCTCCACACCCCAGATGGGAATTCAGCCAGAAATTAGAGAAAATAGGAGACACGGGGGTAACCAGTCCTTCCAAAACTAGCCCCTTCCAAGGACTGGCCCCTTCCAAGGACTGGCCCCACCTCTATTATCTTAGAAGGGCCTTTTACACTTTTTTGATTGTACATAGAGATCAGCATTAGCAGCCCAAAAACCAGGCTTTCTATTTGCATACCCTCCTGTATACAAAAGGTCTCAGGTGGTTTACATTATCTTCTGGCCAAGAGGCCTGTTAACATTTTTATGGCTCTCTTCCTGGGTAATTGTCTATCAACCAGAAAACTCCTTTTCCCTAGAAGTGTTTTTTCTTTACTCTGCATTACCCTCAAAATACTAAATAAAGTTACATTCCTGTAGGACAAAGGTGCAGTGAGTTATAATGAAGAAAGTACTTAACTCAAAGATCTAATATTGCTATACCAGGTCTACTACCTGTTTTTCTATATACCAACCATATAAGACATGAAAATTTGGTGGCAAGTATTGGCTCAACAAATGAAACCTTTAATCAGTCCTATTCTAATGATTATGACTCCTCGGAAGCCGCTACAATCCTAGGATGTTTTAAGCTTCCTGTGCCTCCTGCAGTTGGGAGGCCTCAAACAATCACATGTGCAGCCTGCAGGCAGGCTAGAAAGCCATCAGAGAGGTTTTTGGATCGAAACACTCTTTCAAGTGCAGAAAACTAAAGCCCTGAGTTTGACTTGTTCCAGAGAATGTCAGAAGAGTGGAAAAGCAGGCAGATTCTTTTTTGGGGGGGTACATGCTCAGGAAGTGCCAGGGGGAAAAACTGAGATCTGACTCGTCCTTGCCCATCAAATCTCTGCCACATGACCATGTCACGGGTGGGATTCCTCACGCTGGCTTCCGGCAAAGAGCCTCTTGATGAAGGTGAAAGAGAAGAGTGAAAAAGTTGGCTTAAAACTCAACATTCAAAAAACTAAGATTATGGCATCTGGTCCCATCATTTCATGGCAAATAGATGGGGAAACAATGGAAACAGTGACAGACTTTATTTTCTTGGGCTCCCAAATCACTGTAGACACTGACTGCAGCCTTGAAATTAAAAGATGCTTGCTCCTTGGAAGAAAAGCTATGACAAACCTAGAAAACATATTAAAAAACATATCACTTTTCTGACAAAGGTTGGTATAGTCAAAGCTATGGTTTTTCCAGAAGTCATGTATGGATGTGAGAGTTGGACTATAAAGAAGGATGAGTGCCAAAGAATTGATGCTAATACTTTCAAACTGTGGTGTTGGAGAAGACTCTTGAGAGTCCCCCTTGGACATCAATGAGATCAAACCAGTCAATCCTAAAGGAAATCAACCCTGAATGGACTGGAAGGACTGATGCTGAAGCTGAAGCACCAATACTATGGCCACCTGATGCTAAGAGCTGACTCACTGGGAAAGACCTTGATGCTGGGAAAGATTGAAGCAGGAGGGAAAGGGGATGACAGAGTATGAGATGGTTAGATGGCATCACCGACTCAATGGACATGAGTTTGAGCAAACTCTGGGCGGTGGTAATGGACAGGGAAGCCTGATGTGCTGCAGTCCATGGGGTTGCAAAGAGTCAGACATGACTGAATGATTGAACAACAACAACCCCACACACACACACCACCATCACCACTACACCATACCACACACTGGGGTCTTCGTAGAAAACCAGGTGCTACAGACTACAGTCAAGCTATTATGACAATACAGTTGTCTCTAAGAAGATAAAGTCAATATACTTTCAAATTGCTCAAAAAAAAAAAAAAAAAGAGCACTAATTGTTACACAGTCTTGAATGACCTTTCATTTAAGATTATGGTCCATTGTTGTAGCAGGTACAATAAGCCTCCTAGGATCAAAAAGTTAGAAGCAGTTCCAAAAGAATATTTTACACATAAATATATCTTTATTGCCAAATAGCACCATACCACTCAAGAACATCAAGCCAGACCCATACGTTTAGCTCCTTGGCTGCTTACCAATGTCACTTGGCAGGCAAGAAGGAGGACATTATAGGGGCATTTGACTCGAGAAAGGTTCAGCAGAAAAGTGTTATTTCTAGGTTCTACTTGTTACTGTCAAACTTTCCTTTTCCCTGCCCTACCTCCCCTCTCCCCCAGCCAGCCAGACACCCAGACTACTGCGTGCTCTCTCTTGTTCCTTCCTGTCTCCCCGCCCTCCCATCTTTCTCTCACTCACACACACCTTTAAAAACAAATGGCCCTGGAGTGATCATTGGCCACCTGAAACTAATATTATAAATTCATTTCAGTTCAGTCGCTCAGTCGTGTCTGACTCTGTGACCCCATGGCCTGCTGCACACCAGGCCTCCCTGTCCATCACCAACTCCCGGAATCCACCCAAACCCATGTCCATTGAGTTGGTGATGCCATCCAGCCATCTCATCCTCTGTCGTCCCCTTCTCCTCCTACCCTCAATCTTTCCCAACATCAGGGCTTTTCAAATGAGTCAGCTCTTTGCATCAGGTGGCCAAAATACTGGAGTTTCAGCTTTAACATCAGTCCTTTCAATGAACACCCAGGACCGATTTCCCTTAGGATGGACTGGTTGGATCACCTTGTGGTCCAAGGGATTCTCAAGAGTCTTCTCCAACACCATAGTTCAAAAGCATCAATTCTTCTGTGCTCAGCCCTCTTTATAGTCCAACTCTCACATCCATACATGACCACTGGAAAAACCATAGCCTTGACTAGACAGACCTTTGTTGCCAAAGTAATGTCTCTGCTTTTTAATATGCTGTCTAGGTTGGTCATAACTTTCCTTCCAAGATAAAAAATGTTCCTTATACTCACCAAGATTTGAATGCCCTACTCGGATATGGGGGGGGTGGCTGAACCATGATTAGCTTTTTAAAACTCTCATTCCCAAGGTATGATGTTTGCACACCTTGAATAGAGCGCTTTCCTCGGTTATTGCACAGTGCTGGAGCACCTCATGAATCTTCACATTCCTAAGTGAGATCAAGAAGAAGCTGCCCTAGCCCAGTGGCCACAGTCAGGAGGTCGTGGACTAACAAAAACACCAGTTAGAACAAGTTATCACATGGGGGTCAACCCCTTTCATGAACCCAACCCTTTCTCCTCTTCTCGAAATTCTATTTCCAAAGACCAAGATAGAGGATAAATGCATCCACGACCAGCACCATTCTCAGCGTCAGGCCTCACTGAGTATGAGACAGAGGGGCAACAGGAACTCCTGCGGGAGACTGACTGCGTAAGTGCTGATCATGTTTCTGAAACTCGGGGACCAACTCTATTCAGAGAAATTGTAGTGAAAGTGAAAGTCTCTCAATCGTGTCCGACTCTGTGTGACCCTATGGACTATACAGTTCATGAAATTCTCCAGGTCAGAACACTGGAGTGGGGAGCCATTCCCTTCTCCAGGGGATCTTCCCAACCAAGGGATCAAACCCAGGTCTCTCACATTGCAAGCAGATTCTTTACCTGCTGAGCCACCAGGAAGCCCAAAATAACACACTCTGGCACAGTTAGGCCACCACAGCTACGAAGATGAAGAATGAAGAGATTGTTTTCAGTGAGTCAAAAAGAGATTGGGCCTAGGTGGGTCTGAGCTCATCTCAAAGTTATTATTCCTAAATTTATAGGTAGAGTTAATAGCAGAATATACTGCATCTGGGGGGCTTCACAGTGGTAAAGAATCTGCCTGCCAAACAAGAGAGGCAGATTTGATCCCTGAGTTGGGAAGATCCCCTGGAGAAGGAAATGGCAACCCACTGCAGTATTCGTGCCTGGAGAATCCCGTGGACGGAGGAGCCTGGCAGGTTGTAGTCCATGGGGGCACAAGAGTCAGATGCGACTTAGTGACTAAATAGCAGCATTGCGTTTACCACCTTTACCTGGGAGGTCAATTCAAGTGCAAGGCAATCCTCAGAGGATGGAAGAGAGAAGAAGGAGAAAAGCAATTATTTATAGATTTTATGTTACTAGAGTTTGGTTTTTGTTTTCTCTGAAAAAATATTTCCCCATTGCCTAGAGTAGATCCATTGTCTAACTGGGTCTTGCCCCCTCTGCAAACAGCTCATCTCTGTGTGTGGCCCACTTGGGATGGGTGGGAGAGGGTGGGGGAGGCATGCTACTCCAGCCATCCCAAAGGAATATTTTAAAGACCAAAGGCAGGAAGGCTCTTACTGTTGAATAGTTTTCTTCCCACCAAAGATACACAAACAAATTAGAAATAAATGGGAGGTACACTAAGACACTAGAACCTTTCTCTTGACAACTCAGCTCAGGTCCAGGGTTCTCACTTAGCGATCTGCTTGGTCAATGTCCAGAGGCCTCTGGACTGAAATAAACCTCATTTCTTTCTTCTCCACACCCTGCTTCTATCTTAGCATTTGTCTAGTTTGAAAATAAGTCTATTAAATAGAAGTTCCCAGCAAGGTCCACTAAGGTAACATGTCATTTAACCTTCAGTGCAGTCTTGTAACTAAGCAAACTTGCTTTGCCTCCAAAAACCAACCAAAAACTATACTCTAAGAATTGGGCCAATTGAAATACTACAGTGTGATGTGCAAAGGAGCATCTGGAGATTATAGAAAGATCCTATTAAGTGTTGGCAAGAGGCCTTTCGTGACACTCACTTGTTCATTGGCCCCCCAGCTTTGTTACCTTCCCTCTTATAATAGGCAGAGTATAGCTCCCAAAGATGTCCACATCCTGACCCCTAACACTTATAAACATGTTGCCTTCCATGGCAAAAGGGACTTCGCAGATGTGATTAAGAAACTGGAGATGGGCCCATTCATATATTACAGGAGAATCTCCTTAATCCACAAGAGGAAAGCAAAAGGATCAAAGTCAAACACAAAATAAAAGATGTGACAAAGACACCAGAGGCTGGAGTGATGTGCTCTGAAGATGGAGGAAAGGACCACAAGCCAAGAAACGCAGGTAACCTCTAGAAGCCAGAAAAGGAAACAAAATAGATTTTCCCTCAGAAGAAACACAGCTTGGCAGACACCTTGATTTTGGATTTCTGAACTCTAGAAATATTAAGGAATGAATCTGCATTGTTTTAAGGTACCAAGTTTGTGGTGCTTGGCTATAGAAACAAAGGGAAACTGATATCCACCCCCTTCCATCTGTTCTCATTTTCATTCATTCAAGGACCTAATTCCAGCCACCTATACCTCCTGGCCATTGTGATGCTTCTAGTTCCATTCAGCAATGAGAAGAACAAGATGAGCTTGAAAAGATGCTAGAAGCCAGGGTATTACCTTCCTCTCTTCCTGCTCTGGACAAGGTCTCCAGCAATCGCTGGTTCCCTTTCTTGGTCTCCTATTTCCTGTCATTAACTCCAGGGGTCCAGACTGTAGAGATACCAGCACCTCACCTTGTCCCTTCAGCCCTGCTTCTGGGTAGCCTCACCTTCCTCTGTTTGCTTGTATAGCCCTTCTAACACCTTTATAGTGAATTTAGCATGTTAAATTCCCTGTATTAAAGTATCTAATGTGGGTTATGTTTTCTTGGCTGATCCTTTCAGAACCAGCCCCGTTCCTAATGTCTGCTTATACTGTTTCCCTATACTAGCACCGATGGTTCACCAGTGGCTGAGATGACTCCTACCTTTAAATTCTCTCCATATTTTTTAGATCACGGCAGTGTAATGTTGATGGCTTTCCAGGGGACTGACACTCTTTCCCCTCCCCTCATGCCCTGCCTCTGTCAGCATAATGAATTGGATAACTCCACACAACCTCGGTTGAGTTGCAGTTTCATTAGTTTATGCAAATTGGCATAATTCAGGTGTGAATCAATCAGCCTCTTTCTATGATCCAGTGACCTAGAAAAATGAGAGCAACTATGTTCTATAAGGAATTCTTGTTCAATCAGCCTAAATTTCATTAGTACATTAGAAGGCACATTTTTTTGGTATGTGAACTGAAAGATCATCCCTGTCAATTTTGTTTAGCTTTATTGCTGCAGCTGAGGCAATCACGCAAGGTTTTATTTAAGACATTGCACAACGAGGCCATCATTTGGAACAATTCAATACGTTAAAGCGTCTGCCTGCAATGCAGGAGACCCAGGTTCAATCCCTGGGTCAGGAAGATCCCCTGGAGAAGGAAATGGCAATCCACTCCAGCACTCTTGCCTGGCAAATCCCATGGATGGAGGAGCCTGATAGGCTACAGTCCATGGGGTCATAAAGAGTCGGACACGACTGAGCAACTTCTCTTTGGGCTTCCCTGGTGGCTCAGAGGTTAAAGCATCTGCCTCCAAAGTGGGAGACCCAGGTTCGATCCCTGAGTCCAGAAGATCCCCTGGAGAAGGAAATGGTAACCCACTCCAGTATTCTTGCCTGGAGAATCCCATGGACAGAGAAGCCTTGTAGGCTACAGCCCACGAGGTCACAAAGAGTCGCAAAGAGTCTGAACACGACTGAGAGACTTCACAACAACTTCACAACAATACGTTATTAGTTCTTGAGCTTTATTTGCCGAGGTCTGGGAAAAGGTGGTCTTCAGAGTCATAGCACAGGTCCCTCTGAATAGAATCTCAAGTCTAATTACTACCCTATGGCTTTAATTTGCTAGAGCAATACCACTAACTGAGCATCTTAAACAACAGAAACTTACTGTCTCACAGTTCTGGAGCTAGAAGTTCAAAATCAAGGTGTTGCCAAGGTTGGTTCCTTCTGAGAGCTGGCAGAGACAATCTGGCAATCCTTGGTGTCCCCTGGCTTTTGGAGCATTGCTCCCATCTGCTTTGATCTTCACATGATGCTCTGTGTGTGTGTGTGTGTATATCTGTCTCCAAATTTCCCTTTCTAAAAGAAGAATAGGTACTGGATTAGAGCCCACCCTGACTTCATTTTAACATATCATCTCTGAAAAGACCCTGTCTCCAGATAAGGTCACTTTCTAGAGAACTGGGGGGGTAGGACTTCAACATATGAATTGGTGGGGAAGGGAGCAGGATTTAACCCATAGCACCTGTTCTCCAAGGAACGCCTTCTGGTCCTCGTGGTTTTATTTCTAGTGAGCTGGGTTCACAGTCCACATGCCTCAACCTTTCACTTTTAGAGTGTTCAAGGGTTTCTCCTGTTTCAATGTCACAAATAAAACACATTTAACCCAATGAACTATTTTTGCTCACGTTAATGTTCTTTCCAATGGGAGTAGCCAGATTGACTTTTAGAAATTTTCTTATTAATTCAAAGGATACTAAGACATCTAGAGGATTCTGGTCTGCATTCTTTTTATGAGTACTTGTAAATTAAGGATCTTGATGAACTAATGACATCTGGTTGTATATTCCTATTAATCAACTGATGTCAGAACAAAGGTAAGACATTTCCAAGGCTATATACCAGAAGTAAGAAGTGATAACAGACTGTATGGAGGAAAACATCCAGTATCACATTATTAAGGCAGAACTAGAACCACTCTGCTGTGTGATCCTTTTTCATCCTAAGACTATATTTGAGCAAGAAATCAAGTCCTTAAATAATGTATGTTCCTACTTTTAATTCATTCTTTAGTTGAGGGACAATTTATTTGGAATATTTTTTGGAAATAGTTTTAAGAACAATATTCTTTAAATTCTATATAAGTATCAATTCAGTTCAGTTCAGTTGCTCAGCCATGTCCGACTCTTTGTGACCCCATGAACTGAAGCATGCCAGGCCTCCCTGTCCATCACCAACTCCCAGAGTTTACTCAAACTCACATCCATCGAGTCGGTGATGCCATCCAGCCATCTCATCCTCTGTTGTCCCCTTCTCCTCCTGCCCCTAATCCCTCCCAGCATCAGAGTCTTTTCCAATGAGTCAACTCTTCACATGAGGTGCCCAAAGTACTGGAGTTTCAGCATTATCATCATTCCTTCCAAAGAAATCCCAGGGCTGATTTCCTTCAGAATGGACAGGTTGGATCTCCTTGCAGTCCAATGGACTCTCAAGAGTCTTCTCCAACACCACAGTTCAAAAGCATCAATTCTTCCGTGCTCAGCTTTCTTTACAGTCCAACTCTTACATCCATACATGACCACTGGAAAAACCATAGCCTTGACTAGACAGACCTTTGTTGGCAAAGTAATGTCTCTGCTTTTCAATATGCTATCTAGGTTGGTCATAACTTTTCTTCCAAGGAGTAAGTGCCTTTTAATTTCATGGCTGCAGTCACCATCTGCAGTGATTTTGGAGCCCAAAAAAATAAAGTCTGACACTTTCCACTGTTTCCCCATCTATTTCCCAAGAAGTGATGGGACCAGATGCCATGATCTTAGTTTTCTGAATGTTGAGCTTTAAGCCAACTTTTTCACTCTCCTCTTTCACTTTCATCAAGAGGCTATATATAGGACTAGACAATTTGAAGCCCAGAGAAATGTCTGTGTTAATAATATTATAGGTGAGAGGTATTGGTATACAAAGGCATGCTCACAGAACATACAGAACACATTCCTTCTTTCAGTTACAGAAAAATAAAACAGAAATGCAGAAACATTTTTAACCTGATCAAAGTTGCTTTAGTCACAGTTCCTAAAGAACACATCCCTAAAGCAATCTGAATTTAAAGCCACTTGTCTCATGTTTAGAAGCAAAGAATCAATCATATAAAAAGAAAAAGCAACCAGTAACCACTAGCTTCAGTCACTAAAGAAATTGTCATTTTCTTTGACATTTCCTTTGTGATTCATCATCTTCTGAAAGTGGATGAGTAGTGTATACAAAGCAAATATTGAGGAGAAGGTATGATACTGGGATAAATGATTTCTGATTGAAACTTCACACCAGTTTTCTGAAACTGCAAGATGTTTTATGAGAAACTTTACTGAGGAAAGAACATGCTGGAAAAAAAAATGCATGGAAACCCATAATATTATTTCTCCACAGGTCCATTTTAAGCTAGCCACTCGATACCAAGGGCCAGCTGCGTGGCTCAGGCACACGCACTCCATAAGCCCACTGTATTAACAAAGCAACTCGATCCACTTCCACAGTGGGATTCTCACAGACTCCTTTCCAACTACAAGCCATGAAGTTGTTATCTCCAGTTGCTCCTGCCAAGTCCCAGGCCGGTAATCTAAGCATCTTCAGAGCATACCTTGTTTTTCCTCTTATGCCTCAGTCATCACCACCTTGATTCATTTATCATGTTAAAATATAGCAAGGATTTTTCACATAAAGCCCTTTTGTTAAGACTGAGAACTGTGGCATGCCAAGGGTCGTCAGCAAAAATCACAAGGAAACAAACACTCCTTGTAAGAAATTTTGGTCTTTCTGTGAACCACACACACTAAAAATTAGTTGATTATAACTCTCAAATAGGAAACATTTTTATACCATGTTTGGGAGGGAGGGAGGCAACCTGGTGGAAATCTCTTCTCTGTTGTGTCTTCACTGTGTATTTAGTCGCTCAAAAGGATCAGATGTAGCAAAGAGTTTGGCAAGAAATCTTTCCTTCCTGTTCCAATTTCCCACAGATTTTACAAACTTTGGCCCTTGAACACACAAAACCATACAAGCCTATTACTGTAAACTTACTCTGCCTGAAAATTAATAGACAGAACAACTTTGTATTCCAGTCACAGTCTGGAATTACAGTTCTTAAAATTTGGAATCAAGCGAACACTCTAAGTCAGAACAAAGGATAGTTCAGTCCCTTATGTCTGGAAGAAAATTAGCAATAATACCTGTAGTCTCCAGGTCCATATGGACAAGGTGGAGGTAAAAGTATGTAATTTCAGTTGCCTCCTTTTCTCTTTCATCCCTGCCTCCATATTCATCTCATATTCATACTGTTTATATAAGCACATTTCCATTTCCAGAACCCTACCATGTACTAAACTTGGAATTTAATAATGTATTTTAATCTAGGGGGTTTTCTTTTTGAAAACCAACATTTACTGGCAAGTATAATACTTATAATAATAGTATAAAGTTTACTAGAGGACTCCAGAGTCAAACTACCCAAGTTCTAATCCTAGTGCTAGCATTACTTACTATTAAATTGAAACATGAAATTGCCCTCTTTGTAGGCAGGGGGAAAAAAAATGAATCATCACCACTCCACATAATTCAGTTTAATAGGATCTCTAAAATCCATCCAAAAAATTAGAAATAATAGTTGCTTTGAGTAATCAATGAGATAATAAGAGGGTTTGGTTGCACATGTGTCTGTGTGTGTGTGTATGCTCAGTCGTGTCTGACTGTGACCCCGTGGACTGTAGCCTGCCAGGCTCCTCTGTCCATGGAATTTTTCAGGCAAGAATACTGAAGTGGATTGCCATTTTCTACTCCATGGAATCTTCCTGACCCAGGGATTGAACCCGTGTCGTGTGCCTCCTGCACTGGCAGGTGGATTCTTTACCACAGAGCCACCTGGGTCACAAAAGAGGCAAATAAACAGTATGGTAAGATAGTGCTTCTCAAACGTAGGAATCACCCGGTAATCTGATTACAAGGCAGGTCCTGATTCAGAGATTTGAGTCGGGCCCTAAGATTCTGCATTTCTAATAACAACCCAGATGATGCAGACACTGCTGGCCCAGGGCCAGTTTGAGTGACGAGTATTCTAAGATATTTCCCTTCTCTGATGAAAGGAGTCACTTGGGGTGTTTTGTTAAAAATACTCCTTCCCATGTTCCTCCCTGGAGGCTTTCATTCAGTAGGTCTGTGATGGGGCCCAGGTTGCTTATTTTTAACAAATACCTGAAGGTGAGTCTCATTGTCAGAAAAGTATGAGAATCACTATTGTAAATAATAGAGGTAGAAACAAAATTCTATGTGAATTAAGAAGAGGAAGATTTTCTCTAACAGAGAGGTCAAAAAATGCTTCCCAGTGAAGGCAACCTGTAAAATAGGCCTTAAAAGATGAGTGAGATTTGACTCTCACAGGATGTGGAGGCAAGCCTTCCAGAGCAAGACTAGAATGAGTGAAAACAGAACTAGAATACTGTGATACATAGGGGGCCAATGTGAGTCATTCTATTAACTAACTTGGAGGACAGGGTTCATGAAGGGGAAGCTCTCGAATACCAAGTAAAGACATTAGAAACTTACTTTGAAAAACCAGAATGATAGTGACTATTCCTGAGCATGATCTGAATGAGGCTTTTAGCACCATAGCTGTTCATGACTGATGCTGGGCCAAGACTGGATGTAGAAGAATCATTGTAGATTCAGAAGCAGAGCCTGTGACTGGGAAGTTCAAGGGCTTAATGTGACAGGCCTGGGTGACTTTTTGTCTCAGCTCCATGAAGGGCAAAATGTCCATTTAAGCATCTAGGTGTCCATGTGATATGTGATTTTCCAAGGTTTGTTTGTCCTCATTCTGGAGAGACTCATCAGCTAATGGCTCTGCAGAGCCCCACAGCGATGGGATGAAGGGAGAGTCCTTTTCAATCACAAGTAAGATTAGTTCTTATCATCCACACAAATCTCAAGAAGCTTAGATGGTATCCTCAGAGCTCACCCCAAACCTAACTTCTCCAAGAAGTTCTCTCTTGTCCTAAAACAGCATTTTCTGAGGTTCCACGCATGCACTCCAGAGTAGTCAGTGACGAAACGAGCATGTCTCAGGAGAGCCACAGTCTCTCAAGTACAAGTACACTCATAAAACATTCCCCCTTTTATTTAAGATAATGTGGCAAAGTGTCTTACCTTTATCCAAGAGAGGATTCAGATGGATGGATGAATACAGAAATAGAGAAAATATCTAGAATAGAGAAAATATCCTTAGGCATCACCCCACACCAACTAGCGTGCTAAATTCTACCTTCAAATGTCTTCAAACTCTAACCCTTAAGTTCTCCTCCACACCACATGAGTGGCCCTCCCAGAATTTTGGCTGCACCAGCTCCCTCTGTCCAGAATTACTTCCATCTAAGTGTTGGGCTTCCCTAGTGGCTCAGACAGTAAAATGTCTGCCTGCAATGTGGGAGACCCGGGTTCGATTCCTGGGTTGAAAAGATTCCCTGGAGAAGGAAATGGCAGTCCACTCCAGCACTCTTGCCTGGAAAATCCCGTGGACTGAGGAGCCTGATTGATAGGCTACAGTCCATGGGGTTGCAAAGAGTAGGACATGACTGCGCAACTTCACTTTCACTTTCTTACTTTCAAGGGTTGGGAAAGTCCCCTAGAGAAGGAAATGGCAACCCACTCCAGTATTCTTGTCTGGAGAATCCCACGGACAGAGCAGCCTGGCAGGCTACAGTCCATAGGGTCACAAAGGATCAAACACGACTGAGTGACCAACACTTTCACTTTCAAGGGTCACTGGGGCCTCCAAGGCCCTCATTAGCAAACTGCCTCCCAGCACTTTGGGGTCTGCTATCCCCGACACATTTGCTGCGTAAGTGGTCATGTTTCGTCCAACAAGTCTCTGGGTCGTATTGTTCCAGTTACAGGGAGTTTTTTATTCCCCTTAGTTCATAGTATCAGATAGTCAGCCAAGGTGAACTTCTTAAGCACTTAAGTCATACCACCTCACACAGCTTTAAGTCTTTTCTCTTTAAATGGCAAATGAAATTCAAGAGCTTTCTGAGAAGAGCTGAACTGGCCTGCATAGGCAACTTGATTAAGATTTGTGTGTGTCCTGCAAGTTTGCTCAAAATAATAACAAAGGAAAACTCTTGTTTTGTACACAAGAATCTAGAAGAATTACAAAAGGAGTGGGCAGGGAGAAACAAAACTTTGAGTAAGGCACTTGGTGGGGTTCCCTGGTGGCACTAGTGGTAAAGAACCCACCTGCCAATGCAGGAGACCGGGAGATGTGGGTTCAATCCCTGGGTTGGGAAGATCCCCTGAATGAGGAAATGGCAATACACACCAGTATTCTTACTTGGAAACTCCCACGGAAAGAGGAGCGTGGCGGGCTACAGTCCATAGGGTCACAAAGAGTCAGACATGACTGCTTACGCAAGGCACGTGGGGGACAAACAAAGGAATAATGGTTTCTCTCTTAAATTTGAAATCAGCAGTATTAAAGCTGCCTCCACAAGACCCAAATATACATAAAATATTTTTTAAAAAAACGTTGCAATTCACGTGCACTTAGATATTTTTGCCTCGAAATAGCCGGCACAGCCGCCTCTCAGGTCCTACGCACTCTGCTGTGTACAGTACTCTGTCACAGTTGAAAGGCATTAAGTAGTCCTGAAATAGTACTTTGTGTTAAAGCTTTTATTCTCTTTAATACAAACATTCTCTTTTATTCTCTTTATCACAGCCCACTGCTCCCGAGGATGTTTAAGGCATTCTCAGCAATCCTGCAGATTCACCACAGACCACCTAACTTTTCTTTCCTAATTAATAGGTTAATAGTTCTGTAAAATAAAGGCAATTCCAGCTTGCCCCTCAAATAACAGCTACCATTTATTATGTACCTACTGTGCACTGGGCCCTTTGTATGCAGTACAGTTTTACAGTGGCCTGCCAGCATAGTTTTACTATTCCATCCATTTTACAGATGAAAAAACTAAAATTCAGGAGCTAAAGCACTTGCCCAAAGCCACTAAGTTCAAAACCAAGAAGTGAACCCATGCTGACCTAGTTCCAGGGCTTACCCCACCATGCTCTCCCAAATGACAAAGGCATTAACCTATTTCTGAACAGTTAACTGAAGTCCTAGGTTAAAAAGGGGTGGTGGTGGTGGTGAATGGAGTCCACATACATACTTTAATAGTTGATCCTCATCAGTTATCTCCAACCCTTTGAGATCTCACGCTTCCAAACTTAACCATAGCAAACTACAACTCTTTCTCTCAGCTCATTCCACTTTCACACTAATACAGTTGTGCCTCTGTGGCCACCGTACAAATCCCATACAAATCAAATTAAGGAATTGGTAGGCAGAAGTTGGGGATTGCCCAGTTTCCTTCATCAGAGCTGAATGTGATAAGGGCTAACATTCACCAGAAAACAATAACATAGAATTTAAGAAGGGTGTTAACATCCCCAAAGAGGACAAACTTTCCACCCTAAGCATAACTATCACAAGGTCAATTGTATGATTTTCCAGGCGCTTTTATTTACATCACCAGGGAAAAAAAGCAAGTATATAGCACTTTTTCTTAATCACTTTAAGACATGTTTTGTCCCATCAGCTTAATAAAATCATATGGCTTTGTTCATATGCATAAACCTCAGATTTGAGAAAATGTTAATGTGTTTAATTCTTGGCCAACACTTGGATTCTCTTTTAGCTCCACATTACTGGGAGAGAAGATCCGCTGCAGTAATCCCTTTTAAACAAATCCACTCCACATTATGGAAGCCCTGTGAGTATGCTGATTTACTGCTTACACCAGAGTTTGGGGAAGCTGGCCTCAGGGCTAGAGGGCAAGCTGCATCACATTTGCTTAACTGCATGTTTGGGTTAACCAAAAGCCGGCTAATCAGAACCACAGGGTATTTAGTGAACTCCTTTACATCCATCTATAAAATAGATTCCTGAAGACCAAATGAAATTTGCTGAACCCAGTGCACTGCTCTCATTAGCTCATTACCCTTGATGTTTGTTCATAAAAGATAATTTTGGTCAGACTAGTGGTCATTGAGGGGAAAATGCGTATCCTAGCAAACCTCATGATGACCACATAGCATCCATATGAAAGAAGTGGCTCTTTGTCAAGACCAGAGTCAAAAGTGGAATGCTGGAGTCTTATTGATTTCCAGGGCGACTTCCCTAACTGCAGGAGCTGCACCGAAAAATTCATGCTCCAATCTTTGCCAGGCAGGAGTTGAGACAGGGAAAAGCAGAGCACATGGTCTGCTTTCTATTTAGGGTTAGGACAGTCTTTGGGGCAAGGGGAGGAAACAAGGCAACACAATGGGCATGTATCTACTCTCCTCTTCTTTTGCCCACAATGTTTCTCTTCTGCAATTTCCTTGATGATAGAATACCCCATCCTTCCTTCTTTCTGTCCTTCCTTCTCTTTTTCCCTTCTTTCTTCCCATATGTGCCTGGGTAGTTTCTATCTGTTGATAAGCTAAGGGAAGGAAGAAAGGAGGGTGAGGGGGGAATGCAACCTTGGAATTAAGCTCTGGAAAACAAAGTAAGCAGCCAACAGATGACTCATGTACAGAGCTTTGACTTTAGTGTGCAGGTCTATAGAGAGATGCGGGTTTGAATCCCACCCAGAAGCCATAGATCAAGGAAAGGCTATGTCTTTCTTCCATCCCTCCTACCTCATTCCTAACCTAATTGAGACCATACCCACCCTCAGAGACTCTATAAAGAACGAGATGTGAACACAAATAGCTGCAGCTCATCCATGATGTAGTCATTAGCTTTCTCACATTTCCCTTATTTTCCACGGCAACTCCAGTACAGAATAATAAGCATAGAGTTGGAGATCTTCAGCTACCACATGGAAAAACCCAGTGGAGAGAAGGTTGGAAGCCCACAGAGCGGCAGCCACAGATGGATGGAAATATGACACTCCCCAGGAAAACGAGCGCCCGGGAGCAGATGCTGATTACTACACAAAGGCAGGGCAGACAACGCGGCTTTTGTTCTTGATGGTTTACTCACTGTTCTGAGGTGACTTACTGCATTTCTAGGAGTCAAAAAAGTCTGATGGTAGGGAATGAACTGGACTTTGAGTTACAAAAATCTTCTTGATGTGTTTGTTCAACTGTGATTCCAAAAGAGCTTTGTTTCCCCTGAAAGGAGACTTAGTCCCTTCCAGAAGTTAGGTAGATGAGATAATGGGCTCTTAAATGTCCCACCAACGCTTGTCCCATAGGCCTCCTTATCCATGTAACTTGTCCCTCGTAGTCACAGTGGGCAGAGGAGCTGATGCACATATCCATATACCCAGCAAAGAATAAAAGCAATAATTGTTTCATTCTCTCCATTCCCCCTGAAGCCTCAGCATCTCACCCCTGGAATACTATACCTGCTGGGCTCTCTTACATTAGAATACAGCAGTCCAATAAATAAACCTAACCGCTTCTTTAATCAGATAGTCTCCCCCTACTCAAAAACCTAAGTTCCTGCTTGCTGAAGCAAGTCTAAAGTCCATTAGCTGGGTACTTAAGGCTGCCCCTAATTTGATACTCCAATATGCCTTCCCAATCTTATTTCCCAGTAATTTGCAAGATTGACTCCTAAGTGAGAATATGTGTGCATAGTCATGTTCGACTTTGTGACCTCACGGACAAGGGCCTGCCAGGCTCCTCTGTCCATGGGATTCTCCAGGCAAGAATACTGGAATGGGTTCCCATTTCCTATTCTAGGGTATCTTCCTGACCCAAGGATCTAACCCATGTCTCCTGTATCTCCTGCACTGGCAGGCAGATTCTTTATCACAGCCTCCTGTGAAGTCCAACTCACTCCTAAATACTTCTCTGTTGTAGGCTACACACATTATGCTCATTTCTACTTCTGCCATTTTCCTTCTAATAACTCCCTTAAATCCACTGTCTGTGTTAACCCTGCTCCAGCACTGAAGCCCCATCACCCAACAACTTCCTCTCACACTAAAGACCCCTTCCTCTGAACTCCTACAGAATATATAGTCTGTCCCAGGTAGATTGCAATTAATTACTGCAGCAGAGAGTAATTTTTCCCCAAGTTTCTCATCATTCTCTTCTTTCTTTTAAGTAATAACATCCTCTTTTTTATTTAAGCATAGGAGGCCCATCTGGGGAATAATTAAGAATAATTTCTTAATTTCTGTCTAAACATACAACTTAATGTGAGCTGAAATCAATTATACAACTTTTGTACATCTTATAAAAAAGATATTATCTTAAATGTTTTGAAAATTTCAATCTTGTTAAGCAATTAGTAGGACTATCACAGAGAAATCAATAAAGATATAGAACATCTTTTAAAACACTGTAAACCAGTTTGACCCAACTGATATTTATTGAGGTACTAAACCAAATAACAAACAAATACACATTCAGTTCAAATGCTTGTGAAACATTCACAAAGATAGACCACATAGCTTGGCTATAAAAAGAAGTTTTAATAAGTTAAAAGGATTGATATTATATATAATATGTTCTCAGACCACAAGAGAATTTTAAAAAATTTAATAAGAAAATTTCCAAATATTTGCAAATTAATAAACACATTTGTAAGGTCTGAGGAGGCCTTACAAATAGCTGAGAAAAGAAGAGAAGCTACAGGCAAAGGAGAAAAGGAAAGATATAGCCATTTGAATGCAGAGTTCCAAAGAATAGCAAGGAGAAATAAGTGATCAATGCAAAGAAATAGAAGAAAACAACAGAATGGGAAAGACTAGAGATCTCTTCAAGAAAATTAGAGATACCAAGGGAACATTTCATGCAAAGATGGGCTCAATAAAGGATAGAAATAGTGTGACACTAACAGAAGCAGAAGATATTAAGAAGAGGTGGCAAGAATACACAGAAGAACTGTACAAAAAAGATCTTCATGACCCAGATAACCATGATAGTGTGATCACTCACCTAGAGCCAGACATCCCAGAATGTGAAGTCAGGTGGGCCTTATGAAACATCACTACGAACAAAGCTAGTGGAGGTGATGGAATTCCAGTTGAGCTATGGCAAATCCTAAAAGATGATGCTGTTGAAGTGCTGCACTTAAATATGCCAGCAATCTGGAAAACTCAGCAGTGGCCACAGGACTGGGAAAGGTCAGTTTTCATGCCAATCTCAAAGAAAGGCAATGCCAAAGAAAGTTCAAATTACTGCACAATTGCACTCATCTCACACGCTAGCAAATTAATGCTCAAAATTCTCCAAGCCAGGCTTCAACAGTATGTGAACCATGAACTTCCAGATGTTTAAGCTGGATTTAGAAATACAGAATGATCTCTGTTCGTCTCCAAGGCAAACCATTCAATATCACAATTATCCAAATCTATGCCCCAACCAGTAATGCTGAAGAAGCTGAAGTTGAACGGTTTTATGAAGACCTACAAGATCTTTTAGAACTAATACCCAAAAAAGATGTCCTTTTCATTATAGGGGACTGGAATGCAAAAGTAGGAAGTCAAGAAACACCTGGAGTAACAGGCAAATTTGGCCTTGGAATGCGGAATGAAGCAGGCCAAGGACTAATAGAGTTTTGCCAAGAAAATGCACTGGTCATAGCAAACACCCTCTTCCAACAACACAAGAGAAGACTCTACACATGGACATCACCAGATGGTCAACACCGAAATCTGCAACAAGAGAAGCCCCCCAAATGAGAAGCCCCCTCACCACAACTAGAGAGTAGTCCTCACTCACTGCAACTAGAGAAAGCCTACACACAGCCACAAAAACCCAGTGCAGCCATAAATTAATTAAGTAATTTTTAAAAATCTCTGCTTTTTCTTGAAGTCTCAAAAGAAGAGAAGGGTAAGTAAAATAATTCATTTCTAAGGTTTTTCCATAAAACTTACATTCACTATATCTTCTAAGTAACAGACACTTACGATTCTTTCCTTTTATATACCAAAGTTTTTAAATCTCCTTTTTCACCTTCACCATTGCAATGAAACCACAACCCCTTCTTAAGTAGACTCCCTTATTGAATTCTTACATTCACTGCAAACCTCCCTTCAAACTTGAAATGTTATGTTCTTGTGGTAATGCCATGCTATGCTCTGATTTTGGAGAGAAGGGCCTATTATTTTTATGAAAAGGAATTACTAGAAGTTAGAGAGAAAGAACAATGATTTTTCTAACAGTTTTAATTTTGAATCTTATGTAACAAAGTGTCATAAATCCACAACCTCCATGTGAAAGACCTACCTTTCATTAAAATCTTCCTCAAACTGTTTAATTATTTTGGGTATTTATGATTGCTCTTTCCTATAATAATCTTCTGAAATATCAATCTTCCTGGATTTATTATAAATGTGTTTTTCTACTACTATTATAACAAAGTAGATTTTATTACAATATTCTTTATTTGCATTAATTTTCTTTCTTGTTTTTCTGTGGTCATCAGAAAACTGGTGAGCATTTATTAAGCACATACAATCTGAAAGGCCTTAACATATTGAATTTTGAAAATGTGTCCCTGTCTTCCAGGCTTAAACTTCTGTTTCAGGAACTCCCCTTTGGCCTGGCATGTCTCATGTCTGTGACCCAATTGCACTTTTTCATGTTATCAACCTCCACTTCTCCAAGACTACACGTCAACCCTGTCACCCACTGCAACTAACTGTTTTTGGTTAAAAAAAATAATAATAATAATGACTCATGTTGCAATTTCCAATAACTTTTTTACATACCCATTTCTGAGCACAGTAACCATCATTTTTTCTTGAAAATGTACAGCCTTTAGTTTCCTGATAATAGACTCTTTTTTAGTTCCAACCTTAACTTCTCTGAAAACTTCTCATTTTTCACTGGCTCCTCTTAAAGTAACTTCAGCTTGCCTTTTTAATTATCAGGATTGCCTTAATTCTGTCCTCATTACTTATTTCTCATTTTCTACATGCTTGCTCTCGTCAGTCGTGTCTGACTCTTTGTGACCCCATGGACTGTAGCCTGCCAGGCTTCTCTCTCCTTGGAATTCTCCAGGCAAGAATGCTGGAACGGGTTGCCATTCCTTCTCCAGGGTACTTTCCTGACCCAGGGATCAAACATGGGTCTCCTGCATTGCAAGCAGATTCTTTACCATCTGAGACACTGGGGAAGCCCTTCCCATTAACTACCTATAATTCCAAGTACAGGCTTCTCTGTTGCTGTTCAGCTGCTCAGTCGTGTCTGACTCTTTATGACCCCATGGACTGCAGCACGCTAGGCTTCCCTGTCCTTTACCATCTCGCTAGGCCTGTTCAAACTCATGTCCGTTGAATCAGTGATGCCATCCAACCATTTCTTCCTCTCTTGTCCACTTTTCCTCCTGCCTCAATCTTTCCCAGCCTCGGGGTCTTTTCTAATGAGTCAGCTCTTCACATCAAGTGGCCAAAGTATTGGAGCTTCAACTTCAGCATCAGTCTTTCTAACGAATATTCAGTGTTTATTTCCTTTAGGATTGACTGGTTTGACCTCCTTGCAGTCCAAGGGACTTTCAAGAGTCTTCTCCAACATCACAGTTCAGAAGCATCAATTCTTCAGTGCTCAACTTTCTTTATAGTCCAACTCTCACATCCATACATGACTACGGGAAAAACCATAGCTTTGACTAGATGTACCTTTGTCAGGAAAGTAATGTCTCTGATTTATAATATGCTCTCTAGGTTTTTCATAGTCTTTCTTCCAAGGAACAAGCATCTTTTTATTTCATGGCTGCAGTCACCATCTGCAGTGATTTTAGACCCCAAGAAAATAAAGTCTGTCACCGTTTCCATTGTTTCCCCATCTATTTGCCATGAAGTGATTGCCCTGATCTTTGCTTTTTGAGCAAAGATTGAATTTTAAACCATCTTTTTCATACTCCTCTTTCACCTTTATCAAGAGGCTCTTTAGTTCCTCTTTGCTTTCTGCCTAAGGGTGGTGTCATCTGCATGTCTGAGGTTATTGATATTTCTCCCAGCAATCTTGATTTCAGCTTGTGCTTTATCCAGCCCAGCATTTCACATGATGTACTCTGCACAGAAGTTAAATAAGCAGGGTGACAAGGCTTCTCTGGTAGCTCAGTGATAAGAACCCTATCTGCCAATGCAGGAGACACAAGTTCAATCCCTGTGTCAGGAAAAGCCCCTGGAAAAAGAAACTGCCACCCACTCCAGTGTTCTTGTATGGGAAAGCCCATGAACAGAGGAGACTTGTGGGCCACAGTCCATGGGGTCACAAAGAGTTGGACATGACTTAGATACTAAACAAAAGTGTTAGTTGTTCAGTTGTATCCAACACTTGGCACCCCATGAACTCTAGTCTGTCAAGCTCCACTGTCCATGGAATTCTCCAGGCAAGAATAATGGAACAAGTGCCATTCCTTCTCCAGGTGATCTTCCTGACCCAGTGGTTGAACCTGGGTTTACTGCATGGCAGTCAGAGTCTTTATCATCTGAGCCACCAGGGAAACCCACAAACAGCAACAACAATTCCAAGTACGTAAATCCAAGTTGCTAAAAAAAGAAAATTTCTCGTGAATGTCACTCGGATACCATAAATTCCATAGATCTTATACCATTGTTATTTCCTGGAATCTTAAGTCGTGTCCAGAACTTTGTTAGATCTAATAAATACTTCTTATGTAGATGAAAGAGTAAGCACATCTTATTCATTCTTAAATCTTCTCTTCTTCCTATGTTTCCACTCTCTGTGACTGGCACAACCCAATCACCCAAGCCGCATACCTAAGAGTTATGCTTTACAATAACATGTCCATAAACCACCAACACCCAGGCAGGCAGCAAGACTGGACTCTGCCTTCTACACAACATCTCTGGAATCTGCATATTCCTTCAGGCCGCGCTCTATTCCTGTGTCGTCATTATCATCTTTTCTGGACTTTATTTTTTGGCTGCACCATATGACGAATGACTGTGGATCTATGGAATTTATGGTATCAGAGTGACATTCATGAGACATTTTCTTTTCTTAGCAAGTTGGATTATGTACTTGGAATTGTTGTTGTTGTTTGTGGGCTTCTCTGGTGGCTCAGATGGTAAAGCGTCTGTCTACAATGCGGGAGACCCGGGTTCGATCCCTAGGTTAGGAAGACCCCCTGGAGAAGGAAATGGCAATCCACTCCAGGACTATTGCCTGGAAAATCCCATAGACAGAGGAGCCTGGTAGGCTACAGTCCATGGGGTCGCAAACAGTCGGACACAACTGAGCGACTTCTCTATATATATGACATGTGGGATCTTAGTTCCCCAACCAGGAATCGAACCCGAGCCCCTTGCACTGGAGGCATGAAATCTTAACCACTGGACTGACAGGAAAGTCCCATCTTTCCTGTATTCCTGTATTTTTAGTATAAATCTGGTCTTCATAACACCAAGCATTTTACAAACTACTACCATAACTTTGCTAAGCTACAAGGCTAAGTCTGTGTCTTCATAATTCAATTCAATACTCCTTTTCACCATGAGAATGAAACACAAATTCTGAATTGCAATATGACATACTATGTATTCCTTAACTTTACCAAACTACAAAGATATGAATCCTCGCCTGCAGGCGATTCTTAGTAAATATCTCTTGTGTTTAGCTGGCAAGAGGAATGCAAGCTTTTTCATACTCTCCTGCCTTGTCACATGCTACTTTGCGTGACTGGAATATCTCCTCCACCAGGGTGCTAACTGGCAAACTCAGTCTTCATATCTTTTGTGAAGCTTTTAGGACCTCCTTTTATACCAGCCAGTGTCAAGCATGACAATCCTTTTATGGCTTTACAAATGAGCAGGTGCATAAATTAAAAGAGGAATTACTTTTATCTGTTGTTTTATTATTCATTCTGAACTTTAAACACAAAGTCAAAAAACTACTTAGTATCTTGACCATGACGTTGTTACAGGGCTCATCTTGTTGCTTTCTGTTTCTTTTTTTTTATATAAAGCCTATGAACACTTTTGAGGCAATTATTCTTTGTTCATTTATCATGTATTCTCCTGTTGTCTGCCATTTACAGCAACTAGTGCATATACATACATATATATATATATATATATATATATATATTACACACACTATATATGCAGACTTGGCTATTTGCTACACAGAACAGAATAAAATGGGATGGATTAAAAGGTTAATTTTTATAGTAATGTCTAGGATGGATTACAAAAGAGAACGTTGAAGTCATAGAGAACATTTATAAATTATTTTACTAGATAAAAGACAAGGAATCTCGAGCCTAGACAGTTGAAATGACACTTGAAGGAAAGGTAAATTAAAAGAATTATAAACAGAGTCTGACAAGATATTGTTCCTGGTAATAAAGGAAAAGAGCTGGATAATGATGCTATACCTTCTGACCTTTGCAACGTGGCAAAAATGACAGGGTTTTAACATTCACTATTTTTTTTCTTTACAGTTAAGAAGATTTCAACTCTCTGTGTGTAAGATCTTTGGGATCAAGAAAAGATTCCCACAAAGCGTGATGAGAAGATGGCCCAGTTTTCATTACTTGGCAATAACAGTGATTAAAATGAGTAATGAAAGCTCTGATATTCATCTCCGCTGGGTATTTCACACCCTAGAGATGCTCATAAAAGAAATGGTCTAGTTATTAACTTTACACCTTTGGCTACTGTTGTAACCACCACATCCTTTATTATAAACACAGTTTGCAGGTATTACATCATTTATTTGTCATCCTGGTATAACTGCAAGTGGGTAATCATGATAAAGTACAAATGTGTGCCTGCCTAAGTGTTCCTATTAGGAATGACCCTGCCAATTTTTATCAGATTGTTTCTTCCTGAGAATCTCTGGTTCACTAGCAAACTGTAATTGGCTAAATGTCTAAGGAACGTAAGTTTCAATGATAGCTGATTCATATTTTTTTTTAATTACAGGAGATTCTAGGGAAGCCAGTATTGTGTTGTGATCGTGATTGTGCAGAACAGAAACCCAAGGGAGGGCAGGTCTCCTGGGCTGAGTTGTGTTGATGCTGATATTAGAAAAGCAAGAAATGCTTCTTTCACAAGCACTAAGACTGCGTGTTGTGTGCAACCATATTCCCTCCAAGACTTGAACCAAAAGGCAAACCATGTTGTGAAATTTTACAGCCAAGACATTCTTTGTGCTGATTACTGTTTCATAAGAGAAATCGATGGCACTACATTGCATATGATGTTGAAAGAAAAAGAAAATTAAATTATCTCAAGGAAAATACAACTGTGCCCCTACAATCCTATGAAATGTTGTATATGCAACTGGGAACTGAAATCCATGAAAAGACACATAATAAACTAGACTTTAACTTAGGCAACAAGAGGATTCATGATGGTTCTCTCTACAGCACATATGACACTGCATAACAAGCCCAGTTTCCAATTAATGTAGGTTCTTTTTACAAATTGATTCATCTCCCCCTAAATCATATGTTTAAGCCCTAATCCCCATAGTGAAATTTAAAGATGGGGTTTTGGGGAAGTAATTAGATTTGGATAAGTTCATGAAGACAGGGCTTTCATGAAAGGATTAGTGTCCTTTTAAGAAGAGATACTAAAGAGGTTGCTCTCATTCTCTTTCTTCCATGTTAAAGACACAACCAGAAAGCCATCTACAAAACTAAGAACAGAGCTCTCACCAAGGAAACTTGACCTTGGACTTCCCAGCTTCCAGAACTATGAGAAATAAATCCCTGTCGTATAGGCCACCAGCCTATGGTATTTTGTTAGACACAAGCTAATATAGTTACTATCAACTCTGTACTGGTGATGGCCATCTTTAGTTTCAGCACTAACATTCAAGTCAGGATACTAACAGTTCCCATTTAGATTAAAGTGGCCAGAGGCTTTCATATCAAAATAGAAATTATTCATATGCAGGCATAGTTTAAAAAAAAAAAAACCTTAAAGTCTAGAATCAGTTCAGTTCGGTTTAGTCACTCAGTCATGTCCGACTCATTGCGACCCCATGAATCGCCGCACGCCAGGCCTCCCTGTCCATCACCAACTCCCGGAGTTCACTCAGACTCACACCCATCGAGTCAGTGACGCCATCCAGCCATCTCATCCTCTGTCGTCNAGGCCTGGCGTGCTGCGATTCATGGGGTCGCAAAGAGTCGGACACAACTGAGAGACTGAACTGAACTGAACTGAACTGATGCTTTATTGACTATGCCAAAGCCTTTGACTATGTGGATCACAACAAACTGGAAAATTCTGAAAGAAATGGGAATACCAGACCACCTGACCTGCCTCCTAAGAAATCTGTATGCAGGTCAGGAAGCAATAGTTAGAACTAGACATGGAACAACAAACTGGTTCCAAATAGGAAAAGGAGTATATCAAGGCTGTATCTTGTCACCCTGCTTATTTAACTTATACACAGAGTATTTCATGTAAAATGCCAGGCTGGAAGAAATACAAGCTGGAATCAAGATTGCCGGGAGAAATATCAATAATCTCAGGTATGCAGATGACACCACTGTTATGGCAGAAAGTGAAGAAGAACTAAAGAGCCTCTTGATGAAAGTGAAAGAGGAGAGTGAAAAAGTTGGCTTGAAATTCAATATCCAGAAAAGTAACATCATGGCATCCAGTCCCATCAATTCATGGCTGATAGATGGGGAAACAATGGAAACAGTGAGAGACTTTAGTATCTTGGGCTCCAAAATCACTGTAGATGGTAACTGCAGCCATGAAATTAAAAGATTTTGCTCCTTGGAAGAAAAGTTATGACCAACCTAAACAGCATATTATAAAGCAGAGATGTTAGTTTGCCAAAAAATGTCCATCTAGTCAAAGCTATGGTTTTTGCAGTAGTCATGTATGAATGTGAGAGTTGAACTATAAAGAAAGATGAGTACTGAAGAATTGATGCTTTTGAACCGTGCTATTGGAGAAGACTCTTGAGAGTCCCTCGGACTGCAAGGAGAATCAACCACTCCATCCTAAAGGAAATTAGTTCTGAATATTCATTGGAAGGATTGATGTTGAAGCTGAAACTCCAATAATCTGGCCATCTGGTGCGAAGAGCTCACTCATTTGAAGAGACCCTGATGCTGGGAAAGACTGAAGGCAGAGGAAGAAAGGGATGACAGAGGAGAGGTGGTTGGATGGCATCACCAACTTGATGGACATGAAGATGAGCAAGCGTCAGGAGTTGGTGATGGACAGGGAGGCCTGGCATGCTGCAGTCCATGGGGTCACAAAGAGTTGGACATGACTGAGTGACTAAATTGAACTGAACTGAATCGACACATTTCTAAATAAACATAGGTCAAATAATAAATCAAGAAAGAGAAAGTATGTTTAACTGAATAAAAATAAAACATAATATACCATAGTTTGTGAGATGAAGCTAATATAGTGCTTATAGGAAAATATATAGCTTTAAATGCATATATTAGAGAAGAAAAGATTAAAACCTATAAGCTAACCATAACCCTACGAAACTAGAAAAGGAATATCAGATTAAGCCTAAACTATATAAAAAGAAGTAGATAATAAAGAGTAGAAATAACTATATCATACAAGCAATAGGGAAAATCAATAAAACAAAATGTTGGTTCTTTGAAAATATCAATAAATTAAAACACTAGGAACAGCACAGAATATATGACTATAGATTCTAAAATACTATAAGGGACACATAAGAGAATATTATTGACAACTTTATGACAAGAAATCTGACAACTTGAATAAAATGGACAAATTTCTCAAAAGAAATGTATTACTAAAACAGACACAAGAAATGAAAAAAATGTGAATAATCCTATTTTATACTAAAAAATAAATCTACAATAAAAAAACTTTCCATAAAGAAAACTCCAGTTCCTTATATCTTCACCAGTAAATTCTATAAAGTGTTTCAGTTCAGTTCAGTTCAGTTGCTCAGTCGTGTCCGACTCTTTGCGACCCCATGAATCGCAGCACGCCAGGCATCCCTGTCCTTCATCAACTCCCGGAGTTCACTCAGACTCGCGTCCATTAAGTCAGTGATGCCATCCAGCCATCTCATTCTCTGTCGTCCCCTTCTCCTCCTGCCGCCAATCCCTTCCAGCATCAGAGTCTTTTCCAATGAGTCAATTGTTCACATGAGGTGGCCAAAGTACTAGAGTTTCAGCTTAGCATCAGTCCTTCCAAAGAAATCCCAGGGTTGATCTCCCTCAGAATGGACTGGTTGGATCTCCTTGCAGTCCAAGGGACTCTCAAGAGTCTTCTCCAACACCACAGTTCAAAAGCATCAATTCTTTGGCGCTCAGCCTTCTTCACAGTCCAACTCTCACATCCATACATGACTACTGGAAAAACCATAGCCTTGACTAGACGGACCTTAGTCGGCAAAGTAAGGAAGAAATAATGCCATCTTTCAAAAGTACCTCAAAAAATTTAAGGAAGAAGCATGTCAAAATTCACTTTATGAGGCTAGCATAATCCTGATACCAAAAAGACATCATAAGAAAAAAAAGACCAAACCCCTATAGACACAAAAAGTCTTTACAAAATATTAGTAAATTGAATCTCATATAAAATTGCTACAGATCTTCCTTAACTTATAATGGGGTTGCGTCCCAATAAACTTATCATAACCTGAAATGCATCTATTACATATAACCTACCAAACTTCAAACCTGGGTCTCCTGCATTGCATGCAGATTCCTGACTGTCTGAGCCATCAGGGAAGCCCATTGATAAGCACAGCCTACCTTAAATATGTTCAGAACATGTACATTAACCTACAACCAGCAAAATCATCTAACCAAAGCCTATTTTATAATAAGGTGTTGAACATCTCACATAATTTATTAAATACTGTACCGAAAGTAAAAATCAGAATGGTTGTACCGGTACAGAATGTGTGTGAGTATGATGGTTGTTTACCATCCTGATCCTGTGGCTTATTGGGAGTGGAGACTTGGCACTGCCTACCATCATGAGATAGTATGGCACTGCACATCACTAGCTCAGGAAAAGATCAAAGTTCAAAATACAGTTTCTAATGAATGCATTTTCCTTTTGCACATCAAATCACAGTACTTCGGGGACCACCATACTATACCTTAACTAAGGTGGGGAAGGTGGTGGGGCAGGGAGTATTCCAGAATTACAATGCAGTTTAACATGTGAATATCAACCAGTGTAATTCATACATTAACAAAATAATGAAAAAACTCCATATGATCATCTTAATAGTTGCAGAAAAGGCATTTGAAAAATTGAACAACCATTTTTGATAAACACTCTCAGTAAACTAAGAATTGAAGGAATCTTCCTCAACTTTATAAAGTAAATCTACAAAAGATCTACAACTACTATCATACGTACGGATGAAGAACTGAATGCTTTCTCCCTAAGATTAGGAATAAGCAGGATGTTGCTTTCACCAGTTTCTATTCAGCAAAGGCATACCTGCATACCTTGGAGATATTGAGGGTTCAATTCCTGACCACCACAATAAAGCAAATATTGTAGTAAAGTGAGTCACAGGAATTTTTTGGCTTCCCAGTATATATACGCTGATGTACTCAGTCGTGGCCAACTCTTTGTGACCCCATGGACTGTAACCTGTCAGTTTCCTCTGTCCATGGAATTTTCCAGGCAAGAATACTTGAGTGGGTTGCCATTTTCTTCTGCATAGTATGTACATATATAGTGAAGTGAAGTTGCTTAGTCGTGTCCGACTCTTTGCAACCCCATGGACTATAGGCCACCAGGCTCCTTGGTCCATGGGATTTTCCAGGCATGAATACTGGAGTGGGTTACCATTTCCTTCTCCAGGGGATCTTCCTGACCCAGGGATCGAACCCAGGTCTCCCGCATTGTAGGCAGACGCTTTACTGTCTGAGCTACCAGGAAAGCCCTATATATATATATACATATGTGTGTATATATATATGTATATATAAGTTATACTCACACTACACTGTAGTGTATTAAGTGTAAACTAGCTTTATGTCTTTAAAATGTATATACCTTAATTAAACATATTTTATTGTTAAAAAATGTTAATCACCATCTGACAATGCAGTATTGTCACAAACTTTCAATTTATAAAAATGCAATATCTGCAAAGCACAGTAGAGTAAAGCACAATAAAATGAGGTGCATCTGTACAGACTGTAAAAGAAGTAAACATCTTTATTTACATAAGACACAACCATTTAAATGAAAAGTCTACAAGTTTTATGTTAATAGCTATTAGAATTAATAAGTAAAATTAGCAAGTCTGCATTATACAAAGTCAATACACAGGTATTATCTTCATACTGAAAGTGAAAGCGCTAGTCATGTCCAACTTTCTGTGACCCCATAGAATATAGCCCACCAGCCTCCTCTGTCCATGTTATTCTCCAAGCAAGAATACTAGAGTGGACAGCCATTCCCTTCTCCAGGGAACCTTCCAGACCCAGGGATCAAACCCGGGTCTCCTGAATTGCAGGCAGATTATTTACAGTCTGAGCCACCAGGGAAGCTTCTTCATACTGGAGGGGATGAGAATATGCCACCCCAAATACGCCAGTTTGGCGCAAGGATATTTTGAGATGAAGGCAATTGAGAAAAAGCAAACAGGAAAAGCTTTCTGCTCTCACGCTACTTGCTTAAAAGCAGGGCATAAATACCCCTTTGAGAAAACCTCCCCTTCTCCTCTTTTGTATCAGGAAGGTGACACCAATATGAGTCTCCATAAACAAACATTACTAACTAACCCTTATCTTTCATTAGTTTCCTTATAATTAACATACTTCCCACATTTACTGCCTCTAGAAACCCAAATCCTTTTTCCTTTGTCTAGTCGCTCTCCACAGTTTATCACCCTTTGCTGAAATGAAACATAAGCCCCCCAAAATAACTGCTACTTTGAGTTTCACTTCTAATCTATAAGCTCCTGTGAACATAAAAGTATTAATAAATGTGTATTCGTTTCCTCCCATTAATCTGCCGTTCATCCATTTACTTCATAGGCCCCCGTCACAAATATAGAGGGTAAATGAAAGGTTTTCCTCTCCTACACTATATATGAGAAAGCAATTTTTTGGAAAACTACATAACAATACATTTAGAAAAACAAAACCATGAAATACATAGACATAAATATACTGAAGATGTGTATCTGAAAACCACAAAACATTGCTGAAAGAAATTAAAGATCTTGAGATGTCAGGTCTCTCCACCACTGAGCTATACATTTAAATAATCATAATGAAAACCCTAGCCGTTTCTTTTGTGAAAACTGAAAAGCCAATCCCAAAACTCACATGGAATATAGTGGACTTAGGATAGCCAAAGCAATTTTGAAAAGGAAGCACAAAGTTGGATGAAAACACCATTTGATTTCAAAAATTATTATATAAAGCTTCTTATTCAAAACAGTGTAGTATTTGTATAAGATTAGGTATATAGGTCATTGAAATAGACCACACAAATATAGAGAGTTTACTTTTCAAAAAGTGCCAGGGTAATTCAATGAGGAAAGAATGGTCTTTTCAACAAATTGTGCTAGAACAACTGGTTATCTATGTGTGTGTTATTGGGCAGGGGGGACAGTGGGGACTACCTTTAACCCTTGACTCTCAACAAACACAAAAATTAATTCAAATTGAATCATCAACTGAAATGTTAAGGCTAAATTGTAGTATTTTTAGAAGAAAACATAAGAAAGTACCTTTTGACACTGGGTTATATAAAGATTTCTTAAGCCACATAAAGTAAGAACCATGAAAAAAATTAATGAATTGGACTTCTTCAACATTAAAAACTTCAGTTCCCTGAAAGATCCCATTAAGTAAATGAAAAGACAAGCTACCTTAGAGAAGATATTTCCAGTTCATATATCTGACGTGGACCTTGTATCCATAATATAAAAAGAACTCTTGTTTTTCAGTATTAAGAAGAGAACCCAAGTTTTTTAATGGGCAAAAGATTTTAACAGATATTTCACACACAAAAACACATAAATAGTCAATCATCACATAAATGACTTTCAGTATTATTAATCATTGGGGGATGCAAATTAAAACTGCAATGAATGTCACTACACAGCTACTAGAATAGCTAGTCAAATAAAGAGTGATAATAAGAAGTATTGACGAGGCTGTGAAGTACTTGGAATTATTACATTGCTGGTGAGAGTGTCAAGTACTATAACCACTTCTGAAATTAGTTCAGCAGTCCTGTGAAGTTCAATATGTACTTCCCATATCATTGAGCAACTTACTACAAAGTATTTTCTCAAGAGAACTACTTGTACCCAACTGTTCATAGCAGTTACATTCTTAGAAGTCCAAAACTGGAAATAACCCAAATGTCCATCGATAGAAGGATGGATAAATAAACTATAGTATATTTATAACATAGAATACTGCTGCTGCTAAGTCACTTCAGTTGTGTCCAACTCTGTGTGACCCCATAGATGGCAGTGCACTGGGCTCCCCCGTCCCTGGGATTCTCCAGGCAAGAACACTGGAGTGGGTTGCCATTTCTTTCTCCAATGCATGAAAGTGAAGTCACTCAGTCATGTCTGACTCTTAGAGACCTCATGGACTGCAGCCTACCAGGCTCCTCCATCCATGGGATTTTCCAGGCAAGAGTACAGGAGTGGGGTGCCATTGCCTTCTCCAAACATAGAATACTACACAGCAATAAAAATGAACAAACTATTGATACAACAAAATTAATGAACCTCAGCAAAAGAAACAGATACAAATGAGTATGGTACAAGGTACATTGCTGGGTTGTCACTAGCATGAAATTGAGAATGAGTGTCTGCTTAACTTTGCATCTTAGGCACCTCATTTGCATCCCCCTTGTCCCAGCCTGAAAGTACTCACTGTATAGTTCCATTTATATGAAACTCTAGGACAGGCTAAACTAATCCATTGTGACATAAAGCAGATCTCTGGCTGCCTCAGGCCAAGGGTAGATGGAATTTACTACAAAAGGGTCAGGGGAACTTATGGGAGTGATGGAAATGTTCCATGTCTTGATTGGGGTGATGGCTAAATGGCTGTAAACACGTGTCAAAATCCATTAGACGATATGCTTAAAATAGGCACATTTTACTTTTTGTTAATTATACCTCGATAATACTGACTTTTCAAAAAGAAGGCATTGCTCATGCTCTGCTCTGTTCCACTGGCCTTGCTGTGAGCTGAGTGTGGAGTGGGCAGGGATAAGCCAGCTTCACCACTGCAGAACAACAAGGAAAAAAAACCTGGACTCTAGAAGCTCAACTCACTTGAGGGCTGGACAATTGATTCCTGGAGAGGAATAAGCTTCTCTCTTGTTTGAGTCACTGCACTTTGGAGACATTAGATAAAACAGCTTATCTGAGCTCCAACTAATACAATTACATGTAATTAAGAATTTTTATCAAATATTTTCCTGTGTATTAGCCTTATCTATTCCAAATAGACTATAAATTCTTCATAAGGCAGGCCTAGAGGAAAATGAGTCTTTAAGCCCCAAACCATTCAGGACATACAGGCTCATCAAGTACAGACACACCCCATGTTTTGCTCTATTGCCCACAGCACCTCATCTAATTGAATTCTCCAGAGGTGGCCAATACAGAGCCAGCCAGAATGTATGACTAGTTCTTTCTATGTCCCAGTAATATTCAACACTTAAGCAAATACTGGAGTCATTTCACAGTCTCCTGCTTAAAAAAAGAGAGAGAGAAATTCTTTAAAGAAATAACAGTACATAATTAGGAACACATTAAGAATATTATGAATTCTTAAAGTGGCTAATGGTAATATTGAGAAATTCACACAAAGTCCATATGACACCAAAATAATCAAGCAGTTCAAGAGACGAATGTGATTAGATTATCAAAACAATATACACACACACAAACACATGCTAATTAAAAGCAACTTTTAATTCACCTTATCGATACTGCATAAATGGATCAGTATATCATTCTTCCCACTAATTTACTAGAATCTAAATTCACTTATACTTTGGGATGTTGGAAAAAATAAAAATGATAAACCGTTTTTATGATAAAGATGATAGCCATTTTTCAAAATGGCTAGGTCGTAGCAATAGTTTTATCATAATTTTATACCTCAAATAAAATACAATGAGATGAAGAAATGGGGGTAAAAGTTAGTATCATAAATTGATGACTGGCTCCTTTTCTTCACTGAGTGTCTGCTATGTGCAGGGTCTCATCCAAAATTTTAAACAAATGAAGACATGTGGGCTGAAGCCACTGTAGGTAACAGTCTTAAATCCTATGCTCAGTTTATAGCGCAGCTGTCTGTTAACTTTGTTACTTTTGTTACTTTTTAAAACCAGTGAAGTGAAATTTCAGGGAGACCTGTATTTTGCTTAGAACATGCTGGTCTAAATCCCTTTGTGGCACCCACCCTCATTTCCAAGGTTTTAAATTTCTATATATAACCTACTAAATCAGTAAAGGGATAGAATTAGATGAAAAGTCATGAAACCCCACAGGAAATTTGGAATCAACCATGTACAATCATTAGATATTATTTCATCAGAAACTCTTTCACAAATTTTTTCATTTAACAGAATTCACTATAAAAAGAACATTTCCTATTTGAGTCCCATAAAATTTGACTTTAAAAAATTCAAATTTTAACCAGGAGATATTTTAAATGTTTAACTTTTTAAAGTCCAAAATAAGCAAGACTTAAAATTCACTGATAGAAGACAGTCATTTCTATGTCTCCCTCCTATGTGAATGAGATAACTACAATTACCCTTTATTAGCCAACTTTAAATGAACACCAAAACTGAAAGACACAGCCTGTCAGTTCTTAACATACTCTGTTTTCTTTAGTCTCATTTCTTCATTTTATCTCTGAGAACTTAACAAGAAATAAAGCTGCTGCTGCTGCTAAGTCGCTTCAGTCATGTCCAACTCTGTGCGACCGTATAGACGCAGCCCACCAGGCTCCCCCGATCCTGGGATTCTCCAGGCAAGAATACTGGAGTGGGTTGCCATTTCTTTCTCCAATGCATGAAAGTGAAAAATGAAAGTGAAGTCGCTGAGTTGTGTCCAAGTCTTAGGGACCTCATGGACTGTAGCCTACCAGGCTCCTCTCTCCATGGGATTTTCCAGGCAAGAGTACTGGAATGGGGTGCCATTTCTTTCTCCAAGAAATAAAGCTACACCGTGTTAAATCATAGGTGTTAAGAAAGATTTTGCTTTCTTAGAGATGTTATAGACATGCCTCAGGAGTAGTTTCCTTCAATGCAGTCCTTCTGCTTATAAGATGGAAACATAAGATGTAATTTCTGAGTAACTCTAGCAAGGTATCACACATGTATCATCTTTAGGAGACAGGAGGAAAATAAACTCTCAAACACACACACACATACACATACACACACACACACCCCTCCACCACCTACTTAGACGATTTTCTTCTGAGATTGGCTAGCATTAAGATCCTGACAAAGTACCAAATTACTGGCAAAGAAACTCTTTGGAATCATACATTGACAGCTCGTCTGGAGTTCTATAGAATGATCCTTATCATAAGTATGGCCCCACATCCATTCCTTCCATATTTCCCTGGGGTGGAACATATCTTCTCTGCACAGACACAATTAAAGAAGGAATTCTGCTTCTTGGCCACACACATGCACCCCTCTGCCTACTCTTCATAAGTTACCCCTCACCTCCAACTCCAAGGGAGGGAAATTGTTCATCTAACCCGCCTGAGTCCAGGACTTAGACTGGACCAGGATACAGGGAGAACCTGGAAAGTAGGAGCCCTTGACTGTTTTCCTGCCTCTGCGTGGGTGACAAGTGAGGCCAGGCTGCAGGGCCCACCTCTTCCCCTACAGCTACACCTAGTCAGCTCCCCTGCTCACTCTCACTCACTCTCCATCTCACTCCACCCCATCACTCCTTCCTTTCCACCTCCTCTACTCAAGATTAAGGGGCTGTCAGATTCAAAAGCAACCACCCAGGAGGCCTCACCTGGGCCTGGAGCCTCACCTATTCCAATACAACTTTTATAAAATGAGATTACTGAGTTCTTCTCAAATACTAATAAGATGGTGTAGTAGCCAGGGTTCTCCAGAGAAACAGATCTAATAGGACATATATAGACATATAAAGAGGAAATTTATTATAGGAACTGTCTCATGTGGCTAAGGAAGCCAAGAGGTCCCATGACCTGCCATCTGCAAGCTGGGAAACAGGAAAGCCAGGGGTATAATTCAGTCCAAGTTCAAATTCCTGAGAATCAAGAGGCTAACAGTACAGCTCCCAGTCTGAGTCTGAAGGCCCTAGAACCAGGAGTGCCGGTGTCTAAGGTCGGAGAAGATGATGTTTTAGCTCAAGCAGAAAAAGCAAACTTGTCCTTCCTCTGCCTTTTTGCTTTACTCAGAACTTCACGGGATTGGATGATGCCCACCTGCACTGGTGAAGACAATCTAACTAAGTCTCCTGAACCAAACGCTAATCTCTTCCAGAGACACCCTCACAGACACACCCAGAAATAAGGTTTTACCAACTAACTACATGTTCATCTCCTTTGCCCAGTACAGTTAACACATAAAATTAACCATCACAATTGGTATTTAGTTTCCTATTTGGCTATTGTTTGCTACTGTGTGCTCCCTCCACAGGGATCTCCCCCCCAAAAAGAAGGGTGATGATTGCAGTTCCCAAAAGCTGCCCCAAACCTCCGAGAGGAAACGTGGAACTTCCCCTTCTTGTCATCCGGTATTGACCAGGTTGCAAAGCAGACTCAAAACAACCATAATGTCTTTAGGTGGACAGTAATCTGCAATTCTCAATTACAACACACTGTCTCACTTGAATTCCATACACCCCTTTGCATATGGTACAACGAAGATTATCAACTCTGTCTGTAATAGCAACACTACAGCTAAGAAGAACTGTTGGCTCACAAAGTGAGTTTACAGAAGGGCTAGGACCAGAAGCTGAGACCTACAGGACCTTTCCCCCCAGGAACTGCTGTAGTCTTTCAGTATTCATTTGCTTCTAAAAGGGACAACTGGAAAAAAAAAAATTTTTAATAAAAAGCACAACTGAAACTGTATTCAGAAAACGTCAGGGGGGATTTTGTGACAATTCGGACACAAGAAGAGTATGCCAGTATGTGTCTGTGTGTACACGTAAGCTGGCAAAGGACCAGAGCATAAAAGGAATATGCATTATTATTTGACCTAGCACAGTTTTAGTGGGTCTTATTACTTTTTGCAAATTATTCCAGAACTAAGCTTGTCCATTCCCCTGTCTTTTGGAAATCTGCACAATAGTGATTGTCCTCATAACCTCTTTCTGTTGGCTGGTCTCAGTTTAATTCAGGGACCCTACCAGATTTTCCCACCAACAGGAAGTAATTACAAACACTACCATATGCAGTGATGTCACAGCAGACAGCACACATCTTAAAAAAAAAAAAAAAAGATTTTGTCACTAGTAATAAAAAAAAGTCTACTTGTTGGCTGTTTTCTCTTCTACCATACTTCTTATCTACCGAGTATTACTTTTAAACTAGAACTATAAAATTTAACAAGAGTACACCCAGTACCAATAAAAAAGTGAGAAGAATAAAAAAGGAGGTCATCAGGTATCCTTACTGGTATTAAATAGACAAGTCAGCCCTGAGATGGTTGGCACAGAGATCAAACTAACATTTCAGAAGAAAAGTAAATCCCTATTGTGATAAAATAAAAAGAATTTTGGCTCAAAATCAGAAACTCTCTATGGTTATTAATAGTAACAGTCTACACACAAAGTACAGCCAGACTGTAGCTATGGAACAAAGAAACAATAGCAACCACATTAAACATATTTACCAGGTAATGGAGCTTCAACCAGCTGGAGTGAAACCAAATTAACCTCCCAGTTTATTCCCATAGAGAGACTCTTTTCGCCAAGTTCCCACATGACAAATACTGCCTGGGATCACTGCAACACACAGACCAGGGTAAGTGCTGACAGACTCATTAGGTCTGGGGTGGCCATCAGACTGCTCTAATGAACAGGGTAGGTTGTCATTTGGCTAAAGAATCTAACCAATTTGCATACGCTGGAGTCTTAAACAGTGCTCTCATCAAATATCTGGGTTGATAGAGTTGCAACATGAATTCCATGGTATTTCCATGAATTATGTATATCATTGCATCTTTTCATCAGTTGCAAAGCTTAGTTGTTTATAAGATGAAAAGGGGACTCTGAGTTCTGAGACCTTTGCCAAATAGTTGAGGTAACTTGATTCCTCCATCTGTTAAATGGTGATAACATATTACTTTACCCTGCTTGATTTTGTTTTGAGTTTAGCCAATTCATTTGTTGGTTTTTTTCCTTCATTAAATCCTTATGGGGTACCGCTAATATACTGGCCACTGTTTGGGAGTATGGTGGGTGGAGGGTGAACGGGATTCAGCAATAAATGAACAGACAAATATTCCTGCCCTGTGGAGTTTATACCAGCTGTGGAGGAGGAAACTAACAGTAAACACATAAACAAGCAAAATGGATATTACATCAAAATGTTAAAAATGCCATGCAAACAATTTTGTGTGAAGGGAGATAGGGATTGCCATGGTGATAGTGGCTTCCTGTTTCAAATGGAGGGATCAGGGAAATCCGCACTGCTAAAATGTCAAAAAAGTTGAAAACATCTCATTGTTTGTATCTTCCCAAAAGATAGAAAATACCTGGACAAGTGAAGAGTACATTTCAGGAACAAGGCAGTCTTCTATTCATTTTGAGCTCCCTGTTCCAATCTTCTCCTGAATTGAAATCATAATGAATTATCTGAATGCTTATGAGTCAATATTGCATGTTATTTGGAGTCAATCAAAATTTCATCCTCAGATACTATTAGTTTTCCACTGGGAAGTAATGAAAGACACCATCATTTGAGTAGAGATCAGAAAGTTGAAATCTGCGGCTGTGAGGGTCCAGTCCCCACTCTGTTTGTAAATATTTTTGTAACTTTACACAAGTAGTTGTTTTGTTTATTTGTCTTAATGGGCTTCAGAACATTTGGGGAGTGAGGTATATGACATGAAAACCACAAATTAAATTAGAAAATAAAAGAACTTTTCAGTACAACTAATTAAAAAAAAAAAAAACTCTCAAAAGAGATTTGAAGAAGGTGAGTGAAGTAATTTATCAAGTGAGGAATGTGAGACAAATCAAAACATTTAGAAGAGAGTGTACACTAGAGAGGGCCAGAAGTATGAGACATGAGTGAAGAAGAAAAAGAAAAATCATTCCCTTAATTAGAGCTTGGTCATACAGGATGAAAGAAAGAATGTAAACCAGAGCTGAATAAAAAATCAACCTGAAAAATCAAAACCAATGAACAAGCAAAATAAAATGAAAACAAACTCACAAAGAACGATTAGTGGTTACCAGAGAGGAAAGAGGGTGGACAAGATGGGTGAAGGGGTTCAACTATTTGGTGATGGATGGTAACTGGTGGTGATCACTCTACAGAGTATATGGATGTTGAATTATAATGCACTGTACCTGAAACTTACATTTAAAAAAATAAAGAACAAAGGATCAACTTGAGGATAGAAGAAACTCATGTCTGATCTAAAACTTCAAGGGATAAGGAAGCTCTGTTATTCTAATTAGGTAGGAAAAATAATGTGGTTCAGGCAAAAGTCAAGAAAGAGAATTTGAGAGGTAAATTCACAGTGAAGAGCAAAGTTCTTCAAAGATAAAACCAAAAGGACCAAAGAGATAAATCAATATAAATGCTGTAGATACCTTATTATGCTCTGATGTATTTTCCACCTTTTCCAGAAGTGACATTTAGTGGTTTTATAATCAGAAATGTAGGTGTGTGTAAATATAAATACAGTCCAAACAAAAGACTACAGTGCCAGAAGCTACAGAAAGCTAGAACTAAGAATCCAAATTAAGTCATGACCGTAAGGCTGGTGGTTTGATGACCATCCATTTCTATTAGAAACATTTTTAAGGACAACTGTGGCTTTACAAAACATTCAGTCTCCTCAAAGGGCTGTTTCAGGTGTGAAAGATGTTTCTGTAGTATAAAGGATGTGTACAATCGCAAGTGGAGATACAATAGAGAGGATTAGCAGTAAAGAATCAGAACCAGCATCACCATTAGGGCCAACCCTTCCAACAAGAAAGGTTTCGTCATTGTCCTAGCTAGAAGAGATGGGTAGGTCACACTAAAATGACATTTTAAATCTATAGTTTTTAAAATTTGACCTACCTAACTCTCCCAATCAAATCTTATCACAGCCTCAGCATAAACAGGAAAAAAAAGGCCTGGATCAGCTGTGATAGAAGAGCCTGAAAATCCACCTTCTCAGGGTATGCACACACATAAAGTAGCTCACCTGGGGCACCTCTGTAGAGTCCCTAAACTCAATGAAACATGGCTGAAAGCATTGGCTATAAATCATACTGATATACTAGGAGTTACATTTACTCTCTGGAGGAGAACTTGTAAATATTTCCATGACTGTAGTCTACCAGACTCTTCTGTCCGTGGACTTCTTCAGCCAAGAATACTGGAATGGGTAGCCATTCCCTTCTCCATGGGATCTTCCTGATCCAGGGATTGAACCCAGGTCTCCAGAATTGCAGGAAGATTTTGTACCAGCTGAGCCACCAGGGAAACCCTGTAAATAAATAAATAAATATATATATATATATATATATATATATATATATTTATTTATTTATTTACAGGGTTTCCCTGGTGGCTCAGCTGGTACAAAATCTTCCTGCAATTCTGGAGACCTGGGTTCAATCCCTGGATCAGGAAGATCCCATGGAGAAGGGAATGGCTACCCATTCCAGTATTCTTGGCTGAAGAAGTCCACGGACAGAAGAGTCTGGTAGACTACAGTCATGGAAATATTTACAAGTTCTCCTCCAGAGAGTAAATGTAACTCCTAGTATATCAGTATGATTTATAGCCAATGCTTTCCAGCCATGTTTCATTGAGTTTAGGGACTCTACAGAGGTGCCCCAGGTGAGCTACTTTATGTGTGTGCATACCCTGTAAATAAATAAATAAATATATATATATATATATATATATTATATATATATATATGTAATGTACTAGTGTGTTGTGATTCATGGGGTCACAAAGAGTCAGAGATGACTGAGCAACTGAACTGAACTGACTGAATGTACTTATAGAAATACATATCCATATATTTCATGTATGAAAAATGAACTTACATTCAGTTCAGTTCAGTCACTCATTCATGGCTGATTCTTTGTGACCCCACGGACTGCTGCATGCCACACCTCCCTGTTTATCATCAACTCCTGGACACTAACTGTTCAATAATGCTGGTGTCTCTCTGATGTCTAGAGCTTATTGGGGGTCATCTAACCCTGGATTCAAGCGTCCAACTTTAGGGTCACTGTGTTGATGGGAGCAGTTGGCTGTGGGGCCATTTTGAACTGGCTGCCTAACTGAAGGAGAGTCAACTAATAACACCCATCCTCTATAAAGGTGTTTCTGGGAGCACATATTCAAGGATGGTCTGTGAAATCCAATGACCAGTTTACTTGAAAGTCTGAAAATAGATGTGTTAGTATACTGTATCGGTGTTTTAAAGAGACACAGATGTATAGAACAGTCTTTTGGACTCTGTGGGAGAGGGAAAGGGTGGGATGATTTTGGAGAATGGCATTGAAACACGTATAATATCATATAAGAAATGAATCGCCAGTCTAGGTTCAATGCAGGATACAGGGTGCTTGGGGCTGGTGCATTGGGATGACCCAGAGAGATGGTATAGGGAGGGAGGTGGGAGGGGGGTTCATGATTGGGAACACGTGTACACCCGTGGCGGATTCATGTTGATGTATGGCAAATCCAGTACAGTATTGTAAAGTAAATAAAGTAAAATTTAAAAATAATAATAATAAAATTAAAAAAAAGAGGGAGGGGATATATGTATACATATAGCTGATTCACTTCATTGTACAGAAGAAAGTGACACAATATTGTAAAGCAATTACACTCCAATAATAAAGTAAAATAAATTTTAAAAAAAAGAAAGTCTGTTTGTAATTTTTTAAGGAATCTCCACACTGTTCTCCATAGTGGCTGTACTAATTTGCATTCCCACCAACATGTAAGAGGGTTCCCTTTTCTCCACACCCTCTCCAGCATTTATTGTTTGTAGACTTCTGTATCGCAGCCATTCGGACTGGTGTGAAATGGTACCTCATTGTGGTCTTGATTTGCATTTCTCTGATAATGAATGATGTTGAGCATCTTTTCATGTGTTTGTTAGCCATTCGTATGTCTTCTTTGGAGAAATGTCTATTTAGTTCTTTGGCCCATTTTTTGATGGGGTCGTTTATTTTTCTGGAATTGAGCTGCATAAGTTGCTTGTATATTTTTGAGATTAGTTGTTTGTCAGTTGCTTCATTTGCTATTATTTTCTCCCATTCAGAAGGCTGTCTTTTCACCTTGCTTATAGTTTCCTTTGTTGTGCAGAAGCTTTTAATTTTAATTAGATCCCATTTGTTTATTTTTGCTTTTATTTCCAGTATTCAGCCATTCTGACTGGTGTGAAATGGTACCTCATTGTGGTTTTGATTTGCATTTCTCTGATAATGAGTGATGTTGAGCATCTTTTCATGTGTTTGTTAGCCATTCGTATGTCTTCTTTGGAGAAATGTCTATTTAGTTCTTTGGCCCATTTTTTGATGGGGTCGTTTATTTTTCTGGAATTGAGCTGCATAAGTTGCTTGTATATTTTTGAGATTAGTTGTTTGTCAGTTGCTTCATTTGCTATTATTTTCTCCCATTCAGAAGGCTGTCTTTTCACCTTGCTTATAGTTTCCTTTGTTGTGCAGAAGCTTTTAATTTTAATTAGATCCCATTTGTTTATTTTTGCTTTTATTTCCAGTATGAAAATAATGTTTTTAAACTGAAATAAGCAGAAATTAGACCAAAAAAAAGGTCAAAATAAATCTAAATCTAGAATATAGTCTTTTGCCTAAGAACACTGTACATCAATCATTTATTATTCTCTAGGTTGCTGAGGTTTTTTTTCTTTTTATCTGGTTCTCTTTGGCTTTTCTGCCTGGGTATTTGCCATTTAGACATCTTTATCAAACAATCCACAGTGACATCTACATATGTGACTTTCTCTGAGTCAAGAAGTACACAGTCCACTGTTGTATAATAGACAGGGTCTATTGAGATGTCTGTAAGAAGGGTAGATGAGAGTGATAAATGATGTACATTGGACTCTAAAACAAGCCCCCAAATCTCAACTCTAACTCAATAGTAATACGTAATGGAAATAAAATCATAGCCATTTATTCATTTTATTTGACATGTTTTATGGGTTCAGGAAAATAAGAAGAGCAGACTTAGATCAGGGCTTTCCATGCAGACAAGTGCAAGGGAAAAAAATGAACTGGTTAGCGGTACTTTATAAATCAATTCTTAAAACAAATGGAAAAATCCGCTCCATGTATTCACTTATTTAGGCTTATAAATAAGAACGAAGTAAGATGCCAGACAGTTCTTCAGTAGGTTCTACACAACCTAGCAGAAATGTCTCTCAAGACTTCTGACTCTCACTTCTTCAAGAGCAAACAGGTTATCAAATTTTTCTAAGGTTCAAAATAAAGGCACATAGACCGGAGTTTCCTGAATTTTCAAGGAACAAGAAACTGAACATGTATATTACCATATGTGAAATAGATGAACAGTAAAAGTTCTATGCATGAAACAGGGCACTCAAAGCCAGTGCACTGGGACAACCCAGAGGGATGGGATGGGGAGGGAGGTGGGAGGCGGGTTCAGGATGGGGAACACATGTACACTTGTGGCTGATTCATGTCAGTGTATGGCAAAAACCACCACAATACTGTAAAATAATTAGCCTCTAATTAAAATAAATTAATTAATTAAAAAAAGAAATACTATGTTTTGAACAAATACTTGTCAAATAAAAGCATCAGAACTAAAAAAAGAAGAAGAAGAAAAACAACACTGAGCAGAGTTGGGTTGGGAGAAGTTGCTGCAAATCCCTCAGAGGGAAATTCCCTTTCTATTCAAATTAAAACCAGCCAAGGTAGAGATCATAATTTAAAAATTGTCTCAGGTACTAGGCAATAGAAGATCATTTTCAAATTCTCTAGGAATAAGCTTCTCCAGCTGCATAAACCCTTTATAAGTTCAGAGGTTTTCCAGACAATAGCTGGCTCCCATCCAAGCACTGAAATGACAAAAATCTATGTTTCATAAAGGCGGCCATGATGATGCCCTCTGGAAAACAGAGAGTAAAAGACGTGTCTGCAGAATTCTGCAGAGCAGAGCTGAGTTTGACTGGAACAATACATTATAAGGGTTTTATGACTCCAGTTACAAAAGGCAGTATCAGCAGGAGTTTCTGTCTGGGTTCTGAATGAGCACTAAGAACAGGCTGAGCTAGGGGTGTGGGGAAAGGGGTCCCCCAGTGGAGGTGTGTGGAGATAAGGAAATGGAACTGAACATTTACCTAAACAAAGTGTTTCTGCACCCCACTTTCTGCCTCTCCTGGGGCCCTTGAATAAGTCTCAGCAAGAGACAAAAGGGGAAAATTGTCATGTCTTTATTTCTCCAGAGGAGAGATGCATTTGATTTCACTTTTAAATGAAGTGTCCAAGGGAAAATAGGAAAAATGAAATGTTAAGGCTCACTAAGTTTTCCTCTAATGTCTCTTGTGTTGCCTTGAACATTTGTAGTTCAGTTTAGACTTAATCTAATATTTCAAGAATTTCTCCTGAGCTTTAATTCAAAGCAGCAGTATAAGCTCATGGGGGGAGGGGTGGAGGGAATGGGAAGATCCAAAAAAAAAAAAAAAAATCCTTATCATCTCATCTCATGAATATTGCATCAGTTAAAAAACCCTGTCTAGCCAGCTTATCTCCATGGTTGTCAGATTCCACAAGCCCATATTGAATGCAATTAAAGGAAAAAGTAAAATTCATGAAAACTATTTTGAAACAAAGGAGTATTCATTCAGAGCTTGGTAAGATGCCCTCCTTGACCACATTTCAGTTGAGCTCTTTTCAGCCTCTTTTTTCAACTAATTTTTGGGGATATTCTGAGCATCCTTTTTCAATATATCTTTGGGCATATTCTCAAGAACCGAGTTTTAGCCAGAATTCTGCTAAGTCAGTTTAGAGATAATCTCCATCCTCAATATGTGACCAGTTCTTCATCCTCCACCCTTGGTATCTGATCCCCCTAGTTTGCCTTCAGGAAGAATATTGTTAAGTCAGCTTAGCCAGAATCCCCAACCCCTGGTGCTTCCTCTTGGTAATTTTCCATCTTCTAATGCCCACTTCCCTCCTTGGCTATCAATCCCCAGTTGCCCATGCTGTATTGAGCCCATATGAGGAGATATATACTAAGGACTCTTTTTCTTTATTGCGATAGTCTTGAATAAAATCTGCTTTTACCACTTTAAATCCTGTCCAGTCTGGTTTGTCTTTGAAAAGCTTATCCCTTCTGTGAAGTTCATGCTTAGAAACCTTGACTATCTTATTTATTGACAAGGTCATTAGATTATTCACAGAATAGAAGGAATTTTACTTCCAGTAGATGATTTTACAGCAATCTGATACAGAATGATTTTATATGTTGAGAATTCACAGAATCTGATCTGAGTTCCATCAGTTCAGTTCAGTTCAGTTCAGTCCAGTCGCTCAGTCGTGTCCAACTCTTTGTGACCCCATGAATCGCAGCATGCCAGGCCTTCCTGTCCATCACCAACTCCTGGAGTTCACTCAGACTCACATCCATCGAGTCAGTGATGCTATCCAGCCATCTCATCCTCTGTCATCCCCTTCTTCTCCTGCCCCCAATCCCTCCCAGCATCAAAGTCTCTTCCAATGAGTCAACTCTTCGCATGAGGTTTTGCTGGGTTTTAGAAGCAACCACAGGATCCCTGACACTGACTAGATAGGGTGCTATGAGATGAGAGCAAACAGGTAAGAACCCCTTAATCCCACGAGACTCTCAGACTCCATGGGAGAACTTCCTGCTCCTCAAGCCCTGATGTTTTTCTCCCTAAGAAATCTAGACTTAGCACCCTTGTGGTTAAACCTTTCCCTGTACTGAGACTCTATAGTGAAACGCCAAGCAATCTACAGAATTCCTATATACTAGAATCTTCTGTGGCTCTTATTTTACAGATGTGGGAACTGCAATCCCAAACACCACTCTCCAATGCTCAGTAATGTCTTTCAGAGGGGTGATGCAATACATGTGCAAACAGTTCCCAACAGTCAAAAATGAAAGGAAAGAGTTTAATTCCAAAATAAATTAAAATAATAGGCCATTCTAATATAAAAAGATAAGCAAGAAATTATTCTGCACCCTAGAAGCTAAAAGAAAACCAAGGTATTTGATTAAAATCTATCTTCCCTCCATTAGTTTAATGCCATAGTTAAAACTCCATGTTCTTTATCAGGACTTCCCTGGTGGCTCAGAGGTTAAAGCGTCTGCCTCCAATGCGGGAGACCCGGGTTCGATCCCTGGGTCGGGAAGATCCCCTGGAGAAGGAAATGGCAACCCACTCCAGTATTCTTGCTTGGAGAATCTCATGGACTGAGGAGCCTGGTGGGCTGCAGTCCATGGGGTCACAAAGAGTCGGACACGACTGAGTGACTTTACTTACTTACTACAGAGAGAATGATCATGGTTAATAGGAATTAGAAGACAGATTGAGAAAATGGTTAAGAAAGCAGGTGTTGATAGCAAATGAAACAACTGACAAAGGATTAATTTCCAAACTATACAAACAGATCATACAACTCAAGACCAGAAAAACAAACAATCCAATCAAAGAGTGGGGAAAAGACCTAAACAGACATTTCTCCAAAGAAGACATACAGATGGCTAACAAACACCATGAAAAGATGCTCAACATTGCTCATTACTAGAGAAATGCAAATCAAAACTACAATGCGATGTCACCTCACGCCAGTCAGATTGCTGTTGTTGCTAAGTTGCTTCAGTCGTGTCCGATTCTGTGCGACCCCATAGATGGCAGTCCACTAGGCTCCTCTGTCCCTGGGATTCTCCAGGCAAAAATATTGGAGTGAGTTGCCATTTCCTTCTCCAATGCATGAAAGTGAAAAGTGAAAGTGAAGTCACTTAGTCGTGCCCAACTCTTAGCGACTCCACGAACTGCAGCCTACCAGGCTCCTCCGTCCATGAGATTTTCTAGGCAAGAGTACTGGAGTGGGTTGCCATTGCCTTCTCCGGCCAGTCAGATTGGCCATCATCAAAAAGTCTACAAACGATAAATGCTGGAGAGGGTGTGGAGAAAAGGGAACACTCTTACACTGTTGGTGGGAATGTAAATTGATACAGCCACTATAGAAGACAGTATGGAGATTCCTTTAAAAACTAGGAATAAAACCACCATATGACCCAACAATCCCACTCCTAGGCATATACCCTGAGGAAACAAAAATTGAAAGAGACACATGTATCCCATTGTTCTTTGCAGCACTATTTACAATAGCTAGAACATGGAAGCAACCTTGATGTCTATCGACAGACGAATGGATAAAGAAGTTGTGGTAGATATACACAGTGGAATATTACTCAGCCATAAAAAGGAATGCATTTGAGTCAGTTCTGATGAGGTGGATGAACCTAGAACCTATTATACACAGTGAAGTAAGTCAGAAAGAGAAGATAATGTATATATATGGAATCTAGAAAAATGGCACTGAAGAATTTATTTACAGGGCAACAATGGAGAAACAGACAGAGAATAGACTTATGGACATGGGAAAAGGGGAAGCGGGGTGAGATGTGTAGAAAGAGTAACATGGAAACTTACATTGCCATATGTAAAATAGATAGCCAAAGGGAATTTGCTGTATGGCTCAGGAAATTCAAACAGGGGCTCTGTATCAACCTAGAAGTGTGGGATGGGGAGGGAGGTTCAAAATGGAAGGGATATATATATACCTAAGGCTGATTCATGTTGAGGTTTGACTGAAAACAACAAAATTCTGTAAGCAATTATCCTTCAATAAAAAATTAATTAATTTTTAAAAAAAGAAAGCCAGTGTTGGATCTGACCAAATGACATCCTAAAGTACTGAGCTAGTTTGCTGCTCTAAGTCCTTTACCTGGGTTAATCTGTTTAATCTTACAACAAATTATTTGATAGGTACTATTATTAATTGTATTTCACAGGCAAGGAATCAGAGTTCGGGGGGATAAATAAGTTGCCAGAAGTTTCACAGCCAGCATTCTTGCCCAGGCAGGTGAACCACTCTTAACCACCATATTACACTAAGTTACAAAGGAACGTGCAGATACGACAACTAAGACACTAATCTCAGGGGTGGAGAAATACATGAGACTAGGATAAAGGTCAAAAGGCTTGAAAAGGTCAAAGGTTCTTATTTTCAAAAACAGACAGAAGAGTATGAAAATGATATCCCCACAAGTCTGACATTAAATCCCAGAAAATGAATTTCTAAGCAGATACTCTATGAGCTTAGCAAAGAAAGTAGTAAGTACTTAGCAGCAGCCCAGGCTCATTAAAGAGAAGTCATACCTTCTAATAGGATCACTAAGACAGCAGGCTGGGGAAATTCTGCAGACACAGAGTATCTGAGTTCAACAACACGTCAGCAATGTCTCTCTTACCTATTTTTAAATTCACAATTGATAAATGCAGTTAGTTGAAAATAATGTTCCCAAGAGAGTCGGCAAGTAGATATCTATCAAATAAGAAGGTCTTGAGTGACGTAGAACCTACAGTTATTTCTGATTTGTTCTATTGATTAGGATGGAACACACTTTTCAAATACAAAGAGATCACAAAGTTTGGAGGTATCACTAAGAGAACAACTAAGAGAATCAATATTCGAAAATAATTTTGACAGGCTAGAATAATATAACTAAATCCACAAGATGAAGTTTAATGTAACAAACGAAACATACTGCACCTAAGTTAAAGAAACATAAATTCCAGAATAAAGGATTGCCTTGAAAACAGTTCATGTGGGAAACGACTTCAGGGCCTGAGCAGATGACAAGCTCAAAACAGGCCCATAGTATGAAAAAGCTAATGCAGTCCTAGGCCATGTTTTAAAAATGTAGCTGTCATTCCCCTGAGCTCTGATCACACTCAGAACTAGATTTATTGGGATTTACAACGCACTTGAGAGGCACATTGGAATGTATCTAAGAGGAGACCTACCAAGTACCATGAAGGGTCTAGAAAACCACATCAGGAAGCATAGTTGACAGAACCTGTAATTCCGCATGTCCAAACATAACTGCATATTCCCGTCACCCTGTTTGTTTCTCTTCCAGCAGCACCATGTTGGCTAACGACATGATCTGCCCATCTTTCCTCTCTACCTGGAAACCTACACATCACCTTCTAACCACCCATCTTACTACTGAGTTAATACTTCAGTCCTGACAATTTCTATAATAAATTCTGTCTTGTCTCTCCATTCACTCTGACTTTTTTACCTTTCAACATCCGTTACTTAGACTATTGCAAAAGCCTCCCAACGTGTCGCCTCATTTCATTCCTGGGTCACTTTAACCCACCTCTTCACTATATGTAGCATAATTTTATAAACATGCAAGCCAGACAGAAATGTGTTCCTCCACTTTAAACCACATTGTCCATAATATGAAGTCCAAACTCCCTAGCATGGCCACCAAGGCCACCCACTATCTGAACCATTTTCCCATGGCCAACCCACTTCTTGTCGCTTCTCAGTCCATACCAAGTTCCAAACATACCAAGGTCTGTGTGCTTCCCTTGAATATGACCAGCACTGTACATTAGTTTCACCATCAGAGGAGTGAGTCTGGAGTATGAGGTGCAGCCAAGTGACTAAGGCTTGAACCATGGCTCATAGGACTTGACTGAATCTCCTGCCACTGCTCCTCCAAATCCATGACCTCCTTCCTGCTGAGGCCACAATCCCTGAGAGCTGCTCTCCGCCTGAGTGGGGTGAGGGGACTGAGGCAGACCCATCCCAAAGGGAAGCATTATCCTCTAAAGGGCCACTTTAGAAGTCTCTCCATCAGCCTGCCTGAAGCTTTCTTAGAACTATGCTGCAATAAGAGACCCTTCTTACCCAACCATCCCATTCATTCTTCAACACCCAGACCCAGATATCTCTCCTCAGTGAAGACTGCCTTGATCTACCTACAAATACATGCTTCCCTGGGTCCCTCTTCTGGACCAGTTCCCTATATTCTCTATCATGATGTCTTTCTTAGTCAATGGGCATACTTAGTCACTCAAGTTGTGTCTGAGTCTTTGTGACCCCATGAACTGCAGCCTGCTAGGCTCCTCTGTCCATGGATTTCTGCAGACAAGAATACTGGAGTTGGGGTGCCATTCCCTTCTCCAGGGATCTTCCCATCCCAGGGATCAAACCCAGGTCTCCTGCATTGCAGGGAGATTCCTTACCATTTGAACCACCAGGGAAACCATTCTTAGTCAATACTAAGTCTTAACCTATTGCTTGGCGTACAGCAAGTGCTTAAAACTGTGAGTTGAAATAAACAAGAGTTAGGAAATCTGCAAAAGATAAAACAATGAGGACGTAACTACCTTCAAACATTTGGTGTGTGTCACCAGACACACATTAGGTGCTGTCTCAGACACTCTCACTGCATACTTTTGGATGGTATAAAGGGGGGAAAATAGCATGAGTAGCTTTCATTTAAAAAATAATAATAATAAAGGATCAAATATAACTGACTACTCCCTCCTCCGACATGAAACTACTGTGGCCTGAAAATGTGTTTATTCCATAAGGCATAGAAACAGCATAAATCTGCTCTGACCTGGCAGTCAGATCTTAGAAGACAAGTAAATAACAAAACTCTTTTTCACTGGGCACCTGTAGCAATGGTGCATGAAGGCAGTACTTTTGTTTCTTGAGGCAATCTTAGAAACATGGTTTTAAAATATCATTTTTCTCCCGACAGAATTAATCCTAAAACATAAATTCTGATTTCAGCTCTCTTCTCTCTGACACTAATCCTGGGCCCAGCATGGACCATTCCTTAAATTTATAACATATGAGGCAACAGAAACCAACCTTAATCCTCTGCTCCAAGTTTCTAAAGAAATGTAACATCTTGATTGATTGAAATACTTTCTCATTTTGGAGAGTGGTGTTCACCTCCGCGTGATTCCTGTTGAGAGAAAGCTCTTGTGAAATTTCTTTTTCCCACTAGTAACCCTTTTCCTACATACCTAGGTGTGTTTTCTACTCCTAGATAAATTTATGTTCAAGTGTAAAACACTTCTGCAGCATGTATAGCATAATGTCTCCCCAATATTATAATATCCCCATTACAAACAAAACATCATGTGAAATCTGAAATTATTTTGCATAGTCCCTTGTTTCTGTGGTTGATTTACTAATGTTTTCTCCTATGTGTCCCATACAATTAGGTAGAGTTTCTGTCTGTTTTATTCAATTCCTAGCACCATAATAGGCTCTCAAATATTTATCAGTTCAGTTTAACCGCTCAGTCATATCTGACTCTTTGCGACCCCATAAACTGCAGCACACCAGGCCTCCCTGTCCATCACCAACCCCTGTAGCCTACCCAAACCCATGTCCATTGAGTTGATGATACCATCCAGTCATCTTGTCCTCTGTCATCCCCTTCTCCTCCTGCCCTCAATCTTTCCCAGCATCAAGGTCTTTTCAAATGAGTCAGCTCTTCATATCAGGTGGCCAAAGTATTGGAGTTTCAGCTTCAACATCAGTCCTTCAAAGGACACCCAGGACTGATCTCCTTTAGGATGGACTGGTTGGGTCTCCTTGCAGTCCAAAGGACTCCCAAGAGTCTTCTCCAACACCACAGTTCAAAAGCATCAATTCTTCAGTGCTCAGCTTTCTTCACAGTCCAACTCTCACATTCATCATACATGACCACTGGAAAAACCATAGCCTTGACTAGACAGACCTTTGTTGGCAAAGTAATGTCTCTGCTTTTTAATATGCTGTCTAGGTTGGTCATAACTTTCCTTCCAAGGAGCAAGCATCTTTTAATTTCGTGGCTGCAATCACCATCTGCAATGATTTTGGAGCCCCCAAAAATATTTATAGAGTGAATGAAAATCCTAGAGAAGAGAAACATTGTAACTCTCCAAACTGAGATAGCAACTACAGCATGAGAGTCTATAAAATCACATGTGAACTATGTCCCATTCTATGTTTTCTAGGCAACATCAAAATCATCACATTGAGGATTTGAGGCATAGAGTGAGGATATTATAAAACTAAAATTAAGTTAGATTATGTAGTAAGTTGAATATCCAGTCCTCACCCCTGGAACCTCTGACTGTGATGTTACATGGAGAATGGACTCTGCAAGTGTGATTTGAGGATCTTGAGATGGGGATATTCTCCTGATTATCCAGGTGGCCCTAAATATAATCACAAGGGTCCATCTAAGAGGGAGGCAAAGGGAGATTTGACAGAAACAAGTGAGAAGGTGATGTAATGACAAAGTAAAGAGAGATCTGAAGATCTCATTGATGGTTTTGAAGATGGAAGAAGGGCACACAGTGTGTGCCAACAAAGGTCCAAAGTTTCCAACAAAGGTCCATCTCATCTAGGGACACTCAGTGTGTGAGGCACACACTGCAAGTAATGAGGCTTTTGAAACTGGAAAAGGCAAAGGAATAGATTTTCCCCCAGAATCTCCAAGGGCGTGTGGCCCACCCAACCCTTGAATTTAGTCCAGTGAAACTGATTTTGGACTTCTGACCTCCAGAATTATAAAAAAACAATGTGTGCTGTTTTAAGCCACCAAGTTTGCAGTAATTTATCATAGGAGTCATAGGAAACTGTTACATATATAAGTATCATCTCTTGGCAAGACCTATAACGTTGATGATGGTAAATATTTACCAAGGCTCTGTTGTAAGTCCCTTATGTGTATTGCTGCTTTCAAATCTCACAGAGTATCCATGAAGGAATTACTATTTACATCCCCATTTTATAATTTTTGACATAGTTTTTTACTATGTCATATAATTAACACAGTACAGAGATGGAATGTGAAGGAAAGCAGTCCACAAGCCATAGCTTGTTCATCTGACCTCTACCCTTCAATGTTTACTGTTCACATGCCTCTTGTATTTTGATATGTTGGGGGTGAGAAGCGGTGATGGGCCACCCAGAAACCACACTGTTACAATATAATGTGTCTACTCCCATTATATCATTCGCTTCAAAGGAATGTTTCAAATATTTCCTGCTTAACACTTGGAAAAACCGAGTCATAAAGAGATTCGGGGTGTTCAACAAGCCTGTGGCAGGACTGGGAACAGAGCAACCACCGAATGACTGACTCTGCTCTCAATCAATTATATCACATTTAATGTGCTTTCAATTCTTTAAAGCTCCTTCACACCTTTTCTCTCTTCTGAGCCTGTCAAAAATTCTACAAGGTGAGTAGAACAAGTGTTATGACTTTCATTTAAACGCAGAAAACTGAAGTACAGGAGTTGAGCAAAGTTCATATACTCGCTCTGCTGGTTTGTGTGATGACAAGAAAAGTGCTTGAATCTCCTGTTTTCAGCTCTGAGCTCTTTCCACTCATCCACACTTGGCCATCTCATAAATGGTCCAACATGAGTTTCCAACAAAGGTCCACTTAGTCAAAGCTATAATTTTTCCAGTAGTCATGTATGGATATGAGAGTTGGACTATAAAGAAAGCTGAGCACTGAAGAATTGATGCTTTTGAACTGTGGTGTTGGAGAAGACTCTTGAGTCCCTTGGACTGCAAGGAGATCCAACTAGTCCACCTAAAGGAGATCAGTCCTAAACATTCATTGGAAGGACTGATGCTGAAGCTGAAACTTCAATACTCTGGGCACCTGATGTGAAGAGTTGACTCATTTGAAGAGACCCTGATGCTGGGAAAGATTGACGGTGGGAGGAGAAGAGGATGACAGAGGATGAGATAGTTGGATGGCATCACCAACTCAATGGACACGAGCTTGAGTAAGCTCTGAGAGTTGGTGATGGACAGCGAAGCCTGGCATGCTGTAGTCCATGGGGTCACAAAGAGTTGGGCACAACTGAGCGACTGAACTGAGTTTCTGGGCTATTCTGTAAATAACTTCAGAAACAAGACTCATCGCTGGAATGGGTCCTAGCTAGTCCTGTGATACACAGTGTGGGAGAAAGAAACCATGATCAACATATGGCTGTTAAGCATATGAAATGCAATGGGTCAAAGTTGAGATCTGTTGTATGTGTAAAATGCACCCTGGATTTTGAAAACCTAGTATGCAAAAGAGAATATAAAATACCTTATTAGTATTTTTATTTGAAAGTGAAAGTCACTCACTCTTGTCCAACTCTTTGTGACCCCATGGACTGTTGCCCAGCAGGCTCCCCTGTCCATGGGGATTCTACAGGCAAGAATACTGGAGTGGGTTGCCATTCTCTCCTCCAGGGGGTCTTTGCAACCCAGGGACTGAACTCAGGTCTCCCGCACTGCAGGTAGATTCTTTACTGTCTGAACCACCAAGAAAGCTATTAAAATAGTATTTTGGATGTATTGGGTTAAAATAGAATATATTTTTAAATTAATTTCACCTCTTTCTTTTTACCCTCCTGCTACTTCAAAAGATAAAATTAACTACATGGCCCACGTTTCACAGCTCTAGATTATATCCCAACCAGTACAGAAAAGAGTCCCTTACTAGCATTCATAAGACAACTCCAACTTGAAAATCTCCAGAGATAGAAACATACTCAAGGAACAGCCAATTCCAGTTTTGGAAGTCTCTAACAGAAAGTTATTTTCCACTGAATGAAACTATAGGTAAGGGAAGGGAAATAGCTTACCAAGTATACATCCCTGAGTGATAATGTGCCAACACAGGTTTGATTAAAACAAACATGCCACTCTAGGGCACGATATTGATAGTGGAGTAGGCTGTTTGTAAGTACATGTGTAGGGGCAGGGAATACACAGGCAATCTCCATATCTTCCACTAAATTTTGCTATAAATCTGAAAACTTGTCTATTTTTTCACTACAATTAAAAGAGAAGAAGAAAAGAGGTTGTGATGGCCAATTTTTTGTGTCAACTTGACTGGGCCACAAAGTACCTAGCTATTCGGTCAAAACATAATCTTGAGTATTCTGAAGGATGTTCTTGGATGAGCTTAACATTTGAACTGATAGACTAAGTTAAGCAGAATGCCCTCCATAATGTGGAAGGCCATCAGCCACTCAGCTGAAGGCTGGACAGAACGAAGAAGCTGACCCTCTCACGTAGAAAGGGAACTCCTCCTACCTGAGTACATGTGTGGGTACACCGGTCTCCTCTAGCCCCTGGACTCAGACTGAATCACTGGTGCTTCCAGGGTCTTGCTGACTGCAGATCTTTGGACTTGTCAGCCTCCATAATCATGTAAGACAATTCCTTACAATAAACTGTTGTAATTCCTTATAGCATACACTATTGGTTCTGTCTCTCTGAAGAACCCTCATTAATACATGCCTATAAGAATTGCCAGAGAAGATACTTTGATAAATGAAAAAACTTAAAGAAGACTCACATGAAGAGAGAGAGGGGGGAAGTAAGGAAGAGGAAGGGAGGAGGGAAGAAAGGGGAAAAAAATGAAAACCAACAAGAATAAAAACAAAATCTTTATCCATATAGTCTTTTATTATATATACAGAATATCTCTAGAAAATAGACGCAGTGATGACCTCAGGAGTGAGAAAGAAATTAGAGGTCTGGGCAATGGTGGGGGTGGATAGAAAATGCAGTTTTCATGGGATGTCTTTTGGTAGTCTTTAGCTTTTTTTCTTTGAATGTGTCCATTCAATAAATACATCTGGAATAAAAATTACTATGCTTAGACTAAGAATTCCTTACCAAAAAATCCTAAGAACAGATATTTTAAAGAAAACTCCAGCTTAATGAGCTTGAACAGGGAGTAACTGGCCAGAGTTTTGTAGCATGAAATGATATTTTGGTACCTCATACCATGAACTCGAGGCTCACTCCACGTCTAAAAGGACATCAGCAATGACTGAGACTGAGGGCTGAAGGAAGGACACCACCTCGACACTGCCTTCCCAAGACCACACCCTCACCAGGCCTCCCTCCCCTTCTCTACAGGAGGGGGATGGCAGTGGGCAAACCACAGAGCTAAGCTGCAGACAGGACCGTGCGCCCCTTCACCCTCCCCTTGGGCACAGGGAACATGAGTCCCCAGGAGGGTGGCCCCAGACATGGGGCTCCTCCTCCCCTGACACGTACAGTGACAGCTAGAAGGGTGCCATTCACTGATGGCTGACACAGGGTCAACTGAGAACCCCACGAGGCCAGCACCTACCTGGGAGCCCAAACTACTGACACGTGAGGGTCTGGGCAAGGCAGCCTATTTCACCAATCAAACTGGGCACAGAAATCATTCCAGAAACCTTTCCTTGCTTTCAAATCTAGCTCAGTGACACAGGTGTAAGCACAGTACCTTCACACACTGGTTTCCCTCCTGATGAAATCTATTTGCTCTAATCCACGGGAAATGACAGTGTTGACATCCATGCCCTAACTTATGAACCTGCCTCCTAAATTGTTCAAAGTGATTTGCTACAAGCCTATGAACATTTCTCATCTGCCATCTACTGTGATCAATAGAGATTCAGGAACTGTAATCACAGTGGGGAAGGTGAGGTAACCGTGCTGAGCGATCATCCAAGTCCTCTAATACTTTGAGAGAAAAATTCCTGTTTCTCTTGGAGGGAAAGGGACGAAGTACTTCTTTCACTGTCCTCAGCAGGAGACAGGGTTTGGACATCTCATACTTGCTCTTTGCCAACAGATGACTAACCTAATGGCTCTAATTTGTTCCTTGTCTGCAAAGAGAATAACGATGCCTTTCTCATAGGCTAGTGATAAGGACTAAATGAGAGAATATAGGGGAAACTGTTCAGTGTTCTGTCAGTCATTGAATTTAATTTCCTCTCACCTTGGAAAAAGTGCAGAAACGTGGTGCAGCATTCTGCATACAGAAAACAAGCGATATCTTCTCAATTCAGGAGCAGCCTAAAAAGCTTGTCATGCTGTCTCTGTGTTTCAGCTAAACTCTAACTCACACACTTTCTTCTAATGTTACCTGGAAATTAATACAATAGAGGCTCAGTATGCATAGTGCATACTAGAGTCCCAATCTCTAGTTTCCAGGAAATGTTGCAGCAAAGGAGAGTCTCAGGTAGTACCAATACCCAGGTAGTGGTTGAGCACATCATATACTTTGACTCTTTCAAGTCTCTCAACAACCTTGACGTGGGTACTATTATTTTCTACCATTTTCCTGATAGAGAAACTGAAGCACAGAAAGGTAATTTGCCCCAGGTCACAGAGTCAATATGGTGGACTGGGATTAACAAAATGCTCAGTGCTTAATCATTAGGTTAAACTGCCCTCAAGGGGCCAGAAAACCACAGCCTGAAGGTGAGAAGAGGAGGAGGTCAGTGTCTGAGGTCGAAAAAGAAATATCCCTCCATTTCCTTCTCGATCCTGCCTTCAATGTAACTCTACCTTTTCATTTCACTTCAGCCCAATTCTCTAACCTGTTGGCTCTATTCCCCATGATTTTTTTTTTTTTTTTTTGCATATAATTTCATTTATTTTTGGTGTACGGGGTCTTCGTCGCTGCACATGGGCTTTCTCTAGTTGCAGCAAGCAGGGGTTACTATTTGCAAGGCATGAGCTTCTCATTGCAGTAGCTTCTTTTGTTGCAGAGCATGGGCTCTAGAGCACAGGCCCAGTAGTTGTGGTGCAGGGGCTTAGTTGCTCCTCGGCATGTAGAATCTTTCCAGACCAAGGATTGAACCCATGTCCCTCTCATTAGCAGGCAGATTTTAACCACTGAACCACTGGGGAAGTCTGCCCCTGAATCTTTGATTCCTTAATTTAAATTAGGATTTTGTTTTTGGATGTTTGACTGGGGTCTTCTTTCCCCAGATTTTCTCTCCACATGTGCTTTCAATGCTTGCTTTTTCCAATTCACTGTTCTACAACACCTTCCAAGCTCTGCTCAACTCTGCTCTAGTTTCACGGGTCTATTCAGTCTCCCCCAGTTCTGTGGATTCTCGACCTTCATAGCTTTCTCCCAACATTCAGTTCAGTTCTGTTCAATCACTCAGTCGTGTCCGACTCTTTGCGACCCCATGAATCGCAGCATGCCAGGGCTCCCTGTCTATCACCAACTCCCAGATTTCACCCAAACTCATGTGCATCGAGTCAGTGATGCCATCCAGCCATCTCATCCTCTGTTGTCCCCTTCTCCTCCTGCCCCCAATGCCTCCCAGCATCAGCGTCTTTTCCAATGAGTCAGCTCTTCACATGAGGTGGCCAAAGTATTGGAGTTTCAGCCCCAGCATCAGTCCTTCCAATGAACAGCCAGGACTGGTCTCCTTCCAATATTACTCAGCCACAAAAAGAATGAAATAATGCCATTGCAGTAACATGAATGGACCTAGAAATTATCATACTAAGTGAAATCCATCAGACAGAGACAAATATCATATGATATCACTTACGTCTGGAATCTAAAATAATAATTCATATGAACTTATTTACAAATCATAGACTCGCAGACATAGAAAAAAAAAATTCTTACACCTACTAAAGGGGAAAGAGGGGTGTAGGGATAAACTAGGAGTTTGGGATTAACAGATACACACTACTGTATAAAAAATCAACAACAAGGACATACTGTATAGCATAGGAAACTATATTCAATATATTGTAATAACCTTAATAAAAAAGAATCTGAAAAAGAACATATACATGTGTGTGCATTTGTGTATAATTGAATCACTTTGCTATACACCTGAAACTAGCACAATATTATAAATCAACAATACTTCAATTTAAAAAAAAAAAAATCACCCCCGCTCAAAAAAAATATAGTGACTCCTGCTCCTGTATGAAACCTTTCTCTTCTGCTCTCTCCTGTGGGGAGAGAGGTCATCCTTCTAGGTGTCCGTGGCCTGCATTGCTTATGACACGTCTGCAAACTTCCATGGAGTGTCTTCGATATTTTGAAATATCCCATCTCACCTAACACAATGCCTTAGATACAACAAAAGACTGATAAGTTGAAGCTAATCTTACTGTTCTAATCAAATATGCCAGCAGCATCAGCCATATCCACTGTGTCTCCCTTGGGTCAATTAAAGGCCTACTGGGCTTCACTAGTGGTTTAGCAGCAAACAATCCGCCTGCAACGCAGGAGCTGCAGGAGAGGCGGGTTTGTATCCCTCAGTCGGGAAGTTCCCTGGAGGAGGGGATGGCAGCCCACTCCAGTATTCTTGCCTACAGAATCCCATGGACAGAGGAGCTGGCAGGCTACAGTTCATAGAGTCTCAAAGAGTCAAACTCACAATTGAAGAGACTTAGCGCAGCACAGCACATATTCCCACTCATAAATCCATGTCTACACATGATCATTCTTGTTGCCAGCAAGAAGCAATGCAGATTCCATTGTGCACACAAAAGGGCAAGAGAGCTGTTCCTCACATAGAGACAAAGAGAAGGAAATATGCGATATTAAGAGAAGGAGAAGGAGAAGGGAGGAGAATAGCCATGCTGCAACAGGAATGGGGGAAGCTGCTGGGCTGAATTTGCGTCACTCTTACACAAACACTCCCCACCCCGAGGCCTATTCAAAGAGAGAAGAAAGGTTTCAAAACATATTCTGAAGACACACTGAAGAAAACATGTCAGTAAATTTAATATTATTTAAATTCCTCTTGCATGTTCTGAGAAAGTTATAAAGTCACATCCATTTTTCATTTGCTTTTATGTACTTTCTGATTCACAAATATACATCTGTACAGTTCTGAAGGGGAAAAATTCAGGGCTTTGTTTAGATTATTTTGTTTGTTTTTGCTAATCATACTAACTAAGAGGAGTTTTTATTTTTGATTAAAAATAAGTCAAAAGATTATTGAATGTGAAGCCAACTGCTGCTTTCCAAACTCACCAGACCATTGCTAACTCGCCAAAGTCAGGAAGCAATAATAATTCCTTCTCTTTATAGAACGCCTTTTCTCCCCAGGAAACTTCAAAGCTCTTTGCTGACGCTCAGGCTCTGCAGCTGCCAGGAAAGAAATGTGGCTCCACTTACCTCAAAGGGAGGGTCAGAAGCACATGGGGAACCACTCACCCACAGCGGGCATGCCCGCTGCTTCCACTTTATCAGAGCCCACCCCCAAAGCTCTGGTTTAGGGGCAAGAAAACAGGAGAGGCAGCAGTATTACCAAGCTACTTTCATCCCTCACCCGCCCAAATGTATTAATGACAGGAGTGACTAGATGCAATGTTATGAGTCAGGCTGCTGCTAAGTCGCTTCAGTCGTGTCCAACTCTGTGCGACCCCATAGACGGCAGCCCACCAGGCTCCCCTGTCCCTGGGATTCTCCAGGCAAGAACACTGGAGTGGGTTGCCATTTCCTTCTCCAACGCATGAAAGTGAAAAGTGAAAGTGAATTCGCTCAGTCGTGCCCGACCCTCAGCAACCCCATGGACTGCAACCTTCTAGGCTCCTCTGTCCATGGAATTTTCCAGGCAAGAGTACTGGAGTGGGGTGCCTTTGCCTTTTCCAGTGAGTCAGGTAATCATATCAATTATTGGAATGAATAGTAGTCAAACACATAAAGTCATGTCCTTCACTGCTGGAAAAACTGTCTTGGGCTAATCCTATCAACACTCCTACAAAAAAAGTTATTGTATGAACAGAAAAGAAAAACAAAAACCTATGGACTCTGGTACCTCTTGACATACATCATATCTTCTCATTGCTATTGTTCAGTCGTTAAGTCATTCGGTCACATCTCTTTGTGACCGCGTGGACTGCATCACACCAGCTTGCTCTGTTCTCCATTGTCTCCCGGAGTTTGCTCAAATTCTGTCCATTGAGTCGTGATGCTAAGACCATCTCATCCTCTGTCGCCCCCTTCTCCGTTCACCTCAGTCTTTCCTAGCATCAGGGTCTTTTCCAACAAGTTAGTTCTTCATATCAGGTGGCCAAAGTATTAGAGCTTCAGCTTCAGCATCAGTCCTTCCAGTGAATATTCAGGATTGATTTCCTTTAGGATTGAGTGGTTTGATCTCCTTGCAGTTCAAGGGACTCTCAGCACCACAGTATTTTCCATCACCATAATATCTTCTCAGACTCAATCCTATCCCCCTAGATAAAACAAAGTAGCTATTATTTCCTGAATACCTAATATATGTGGGGCATTTCAGTCTTATGGTTCCGAATCCTCACAGCCATCTGGAGAGAGAGGTATTATTACTTATTTTTTTTATAAATAATGACACTTGGGTGCAAAAACATTTCTTTTTTTTTTTTTAGTCAATGCTAGATATCTAAGGAGGAAACATTTCTAACAGACCTGCAACCATCAGTTTGTCTTGGGAGATATAATTTCACTGCTGCTCAGTGTGGTGATGCCACAGGGGCCACCTCCAGCTTGCAAACCCAGGTCAGTTTGATTCCAACTCAATTGTTAGCAATGAAGCCTTCCTCCATCTTCATGGGTCTTAAGAGCATCCAGTTCTTTGGGTACAAATAAATGGATACAGGCAGAGCTTCATACAAACTCCATTTCTGCTTTTATCCTCTCCATTTCTGGTTTTGCTCTCACAAAAAAAAAGTTGAAGAAAAGAATGCAAATTTGAACATATAAGCTAGCCATCAGCTAATGAGCCAGCTGAATGTGCACTCAGGTGAAACCAAGCAGAAGGTGGATCTGCCAGTTTTACAGATGAACAGACTGAGACCCGCAGAGATGGACCCTCTCACCCAAGAGCAAAGAACTAGCTGCTGAGTCAAGAGGCAGAATGTCCACTTGAATCTCCCTGTTCGTATTGCACCTGCTCTTTGCAGAGGAGCCCACTGCATCCATGTTCATGATGACTCCTCTAGGCTTAGTCAACCTTGGGATCAGGCACGGAGCAGGACTCCACACTCTCCAGTGAGGTCTCATAATTAAACCTGAATTTTGACATCAGTCTCTAGGTTTACGGAACACCAGATTTGTTGATTTACATGGGAGCAGGAGTTGTTTCTCAAATGATCTGGTCTTCCCAGTGAGAAGAGGACACAGCCTTCTATCTAGGGACACCCTGTGGCTCATAGACTTCTCCCTTCATGGGCCGTCAGCACCACTTGCACCATCCCTGAGCCTTCACCCTATTCAGGGGCCAGGGTGGCTCAGAGTCATCCTTTGTTCATGCTTTCGTGTCATTTCTGATGCTGGATATATTCTGTGGATAGACGGGATCCAGGCCTTTAAGTTTTACTTCTGCCATTACTGAACCTAAGGTGACCTGTGCAGAGGCCTACGTGTCATCAGCATAAATTTTAGAAAGATAGCCAGTCCCAAGGAAGCTGTGAGCAGTGGTGGTCTTTCTGTCAAATTTGCATTGTTTTAGTCTATAGACTAAATGAAGCATGAAACTGTTAGTAGCTTAGCTGTGTCTGACTCTTTGTGACCCCACGGACTATAGCCCAACAGGCTCCTATGTCCATGGAATTCTCCCAGCAAGAATACTGGAGGGGGTTGCCATGGCCTCCTCCAGGGGAATCTTCCCAACCTAGGGATCAAACCCAGGTCTCCTACACTGCAGGCAGATTCTTTACCATCTAAGCCACCAGGGAAGCCCCATAGACTGAATGCTGCTGCTGTTGCTAAGTTGCTTCAGTCGTGTCTGACTCTGTGCCACCCCACAGATGGCAGCCCACCAGGCTCCCCCGTCCCTGGGATTCTCCAGGCAAGAACACTGGAGTGGGTTGCCATTTCCTTCTCCAATGCATGAAAGTGAAAAGTGAAGTCGTGTCCGACTCTTAGCGACCCCATGGACTGCAGCCTACCAGACTCCTCCATCCATGGGATTTTCCAGGCAAGAGTACTGGAGTGGGGTGCCATTGCCTTCTCTGCATAGACTGAATAGTAGCCCCTATTCTGAGGAGGGAGAGCAATTCTATGTTGGCATTTCCAGAAAAACTATGGAATACGACTAGCCTCTGAGGATGGGTGTATCATGTAGTGTCAAAGAGAGTACAAGAAGATCTCCGGCAGATGGAGAAAGGAGAGGAGCAGGGAAAGGAAAAGATACCATTGAAAATATAGAGATGAGAATGCACAACATGCCTGGCTTTAATATATATATATAAGAAGCCTGCACTAGGTGGAAGAAAAGAATGATGATGGACAGCAGGAACTTGATCAGTTCTTGTATCTGCTGAGATAACATCCCTTTTCCTTTGCAAATAAATGCCAAAAGGCTAGCCCAGGCCCCTCAACATCCAAGACCAGTAGTTTTGGAACAGAGTGCAAGTTATACACTGATTATCACTTAAATTTCCCTATGCAAGTAGCAATGATGCCTATATTCGATGAGGGTTCCTTGCAGGACAGGACAGCCTCTTTCTGGTTGTTCTCATGATGTTCCCAGGTTGCAAACCACTCCCCTAAGAGGGAGATAATGAAAGACAGATGAACCTGGTGTGTTGCAGTCTATGGAGGCACAAAGAGTCGGATACCACTTAGCAACTGAACAGTAGCAACAACAGAGGGTCCCAATCATTCTGATTGGAGCCAAGACGTAGGCAGCTTAATGCCTCCCTTCCTTCACAACTCCAGTGACGGCTCACCAGAGAAGTTCACACTTGTCACGATGTGAGCAAGGTCAGTAACTACTGGAGAAGTGACAAGTTCGGAAACCAGGCTAGGACAGGGGTCCTCTGGCTCTAGCCCTGCTACTCTGCTTCCAGGGCTTCAGGCCTGGTAGAGGAGAACAACTGACACGGTGTGAATTCCTAACCCATGCCAGGCATGTGCTGTGTGGCCCTGTGTACTTTATACCACTCAAACCCCTGTATAAGCATATACAAGTGTTATTTATCCCCATGCTATAGATTAGAAAGTCGTCTCCACAAACTTATGGAAGATCAAACAGTAAATTGTGGAGCTAGAATTCTATCCAAATTTTTCTAACTTCAAAACCAATAAATACCCTTCAAGTAAAGGGATAAAAAGGAATGGGAGGGGAAAAAAACAAAGCCTTTTATGGAACGAAACGGAGGCAACTGTAGTGATGTGGATGTGCCTAGAGCCTGTCACGCAGAGTGAAGGCAGCAAGAGAAAAACGAATATCAGGCGTTAACTCGCGCTGTGCTTAGTTGCTCAGTCGTGTCCACCTCTTTGCGATGCCATGGACAGTAGCCCGCCAGGCTCCTCTGCCCATTGGATTTTTCAGGTGATAGTACTGGAGTGGTTTGCCATTTGCTCCTCCAGGGGATCTTCCCAGCCAGGGATCAAACCCACATTTCCTGTGTCTCCCACACTGAGGGTGGATTCTTCCCCCGCGGAGCCACTGGGGAAGCCCCTACACATAAATATGGAATCTGGGGAAACGGTGCTAGTGACCTATTTGCAGGGCAGGGGGAGAGCGCAGATGCAGAGAGCAGCCTCGTGGATGTGGGGTCAAAGATGCGGAACAGAGCTAGTGGGAAGCCGCAGTATAGCACCGGAAGCTCGGCTCGGCGCCAGGTGCTGACCTTGAGGGGTCGGTGCGGGGCTGCGCGGCGGACTCTAAGGGACGGAGGGGACACGTGGACACATGGTGGATTCACACGGTTGTGTAGCAGAAACGAACACCATAAAGGAACAGTATTCCAATAAAAAAAATACACTTTAGTACTCTTCATTAAATAGAAACTGCTTTTCTATTTAAATATTAAGACCTCTCTCTGTTTTCATCCCTATTAGCTCTAAAATACTATTATTATTCTGATTCTGGATAGAGTCCTAATAGTTGAGTTCTTCCGTTCTGTGATTCATTACTTTACTTTTTTACTGAGCTATAACAGACATATAACATTATATTAATTTCAGGTGTACAACATAGCAATTTGAAATCTTTATACTGCAAAAATAGCTGAGTTCTAATAGGAAAAAAAAATTGTATCCACATGCCCTATGAACTGTTATCAAAGGAGACAAAATAAATAAAAGCATATTCAACTCATCAGGTATTGCAATAAAATTTTAATAAAAATTTGTATTTTCCTCCTAAGGCCTTTGACATTTCAAGAAGTAGGAGGTACAAGGTGCCCCATGAATATGCAAATATCTGAATTATTCTGAAACTAATGCATTCAGTTCAGTTCAGTAGCTCAGTCATGTCTGACTCTTTGCGACCACATGAATCGCAGCACGCCAGGCATCCCTGTCCATCACCAACACCCGGAGTTCACTCAGACTCACGTCCATCGAGTCAGTGATGCCATCCAGCCATCTCATCCTCTGTCATCCCCTTCTCCTCCTGCCCCCAATCCCTCCCAGCATCAGAGTCTTTTCCAATGAGTCAACTCTTCGTATGAGGTGGCCAAAGTATTGGAGTTTCAGCTTTAGCATCAGTCTTTCCAATGAACACCCAGGACTGGTTTCCTTTCGAATGGACTGGTTGGATCTCCTTGCAGTCCAAGAGACTCTCAAGAGTCTTCTCCAACATCACAGTTCAAAAGCATCAATTCTTCGGTGCTCAGTTTTCTTCACAGTCCAACTCTCACATCCATACATGACTACTGGAAAAATCATAGCCTTGACTAGATGGACCTTTTTGGCAAAGTAATGTCTCTGCTTTTCAATATGCTGTCTAGGTTGATCATAACTTTCCTTCCAATGAGTAAGCATCTTTTAATTTCATGGCTGCAATCACCATCTGCAGTGATTTTGGAGCCCCCCAAAATAAAGTCTGACACTGTTTCCACTGTTTCCCCATCTATTTCCCACGAAGTGATGAAACCAGATGCCATGATCTTCGTTTTCTGATTGTTGAGCTTTAAGCCAACTTTTTCACTCTCCTCTTTCACTTTCATCAAGAGGCTCTTTAGCTCCTCTTCACTTTCTGCCATAAGGGTAGTATCATCTGCATATCTGAGGTTATTGATATTTCTCCCGGCAATCTTGATTCCAGCTTGTGTTTCTTCCAGCCCAGCATTTCTCATGATATACTCTGCATATAAGTTAAATAAGCAGGGTGACAATATACAGCCTTGACGTACTACTTTTCCTATTTGGAACCAGTCTGTTGTTCCATGTCCAGTTCTAACTGTTGCTTCCTGACCTGCATCCAGATTTCTCAAGAGGCAGGTCAGGTGGTCTGGTATTCCCATCTCTTTCAGAATTTTCCACAGTTTACTGTGATCTACACAGTCAAAGGCTTTGGCATAGTCAATAAAGCAGAAAGAGATATGTTTCTGGAACTCTCTTGCTTTTTCCATGATCCAGCAGATGTTGGCAATTTGATCTCTGGTTCCTCTGCCTTTTCTAAAACCAGCTTGAACATCAGGGAGTTCACAGTTCACATATTGCTGGTCTGGCTTGGAGAATTTTGAGCATTACTTTGCTAGCATGTGAGATGAGTGCAATTGTGCGGTAGTTGGAGCATTCTTTGGCATTGCCTTTCTTTGGAATTGGGATGAAAACTGACCTTTTCCAGTCCTGTGGCCACTGCTGAATTTTCCAAATTTGCTGGCAAATTGAGTGCAGCACTTTCACAGCATCATCTTTCAGGATTTGAAACAGCTCCACTGGAATTCCATCACCTCCACTAGCTTTGTTCATAGTGATGCTTTCTAAGGCCCACTTGACTTCACATTCCAAGATGTCTGAGCATTCTTTGGCATTGCCTTTCTTTGGAATTGGGATGAAAACTGACCTTTTCCAGTCCTGTGGCCACTGCTGAGTTTTCCAGATTTGCTGGCAAATTGAGTGCAGCACTTTCACAGCATCATCTTTCAGGATTTGAAACAGCTCCACTGGAATTCCATCACCTCCACTAGCTTTGTTCATAGTGATGCTTTCTAAGGCCCACTTGACTTCACATTCCAAGATGTCTGGCTCTAGATTAGTCAACACATCATCATGATTATCTGGGTCATGAAGATCTTTTTTGTACAGTTCTTCCATGTATTCTTGCCACCTCTTCTTAATATCTTCTGCTTCTGTTAGGTCCAGACCATTTCTGTCCTTTATCGAGCCCATCTTTGCACTTATAATAACATCCAATGGCCTTCAGTGTTTTACATGAGCCAGATCCTCCTACCTCTTGAAAGTGAAGTAGCTCAGTCGTGTCCAACTCTTTGCAACCCCATGGACCATAGCCTACCAGTCTCCTCAGTCCATGGAGTTTTCCAGGCAAGAATACTGGAGTGGGTTGCCATTTCCTTCTCCAACCTCTTGCTACTGCTGCTAAGTTGCTTCAGTCGTGTCCGACTCTGTGCGACCCCATAGACGGCAGCCCACCAGGCTCCCCCATCCCTGAGATTCTCCAGGCAAGAATACTAGAGTGGATTGCCATTTCCTTCTCCAATGCATGAAAGTGAAAAGTGAAAATGAAATCGCTCAGTCATGTCCGACTCCTAGCAACCCCATGGACTGCAGCCCACCAGGCTCCTCCATCCATGGGATTTTCCAGGCCAAGAGTACTGGAGTGGGGTGCCATCGCCTTCTCCGTCTCCAACCTCTTAGGCCTCATCAATTACCTCTCTCCCTTCACTCACGCCAACCCACATCCTTGCTACTTCCAGGAATGCTTCAAGCTTATTCCTACCTCCGAACTCTGCACTCTCTCCTCCTGGAATGTTATGCCCCAATGTTCACATAGCCTATGACTTCACATAACTCAGGTCTTGCTCAAATGTAATCCCTTCTGAGAAGACTCTCCTGACTGTCTCAGTTAAATTCATACCATGAAATACAAACACCCCTAGTTCTATTCCTTTATCTTGCTTTAACCTCTTCAGAGCCTTTTACCTGGAATTAATTATTACTGTCATAACTATCTTATTATTTGCCCATATACATTTCTCCATAGATGGATTCATTTACCCATTTATTCATTTATTCTCTGCTTTCCAATTAGAATGTAATCTCTTGTCTGTTTTGGTTTTTCTTTTCCCACTGCTGTATTCCAGTGCTAACCATGGTCCTTGAAACACAGCAGGCACTCAGTAAATGTGATAGTTGAATAACTGAATTTTCTGGATGCCCAATGCCATTCTGTGATGCTCCGTTACTCTTCCCAATATAGTCTTTATCTTTAGTATCTTCCTATATAGTTTCCAGAAGTTCATTTTGTTTATAGTTCATACACTGAATTTTTATCCCTTCAATACCAGTTACCCACTTCCTAATTATGGCTAGACTCACTCCTCTATATTTTAGATGCTACATCTCTGCCTTTTTTTACCTAAATACTCTTGATCTCTGAGTAGTCCAAATACAGCCTGTGTACCCTCAATGGTAAGAGTATTTTTATTATGTTCCTCTGGATACAAGTATAATCTTCTGATTAGGCTCTAGAGAGAAAACATGTTCCCTCCTTATCTCTGTCTCCTCCCAGCCCCTCCTTCTGCCCTAGACACACACAAATACTAGACAGCAGTACTGGTCTGATGTCACTTCCTGCATCTTGCTGTGGATCAGTCTATGTCTGCTGCTGTGTAAGCTGCATAATCACAGAGGAAAGATAATGAGAAAGCCCCACATGATTCTTCCCCTTGACTGGGGCTGGGGCAGAAGGTTATCACAGTGTGTATAAGAGGATGTGTCTGTGTTTTGCTGGGGCTAGTGTGCAGAAATACAATTATAGTCAGATTGGCCCCAGTCTGGGAGTAGCAATTAGTAATGCACACCAACTAAAAAAATAAAAGCTGTTCCAGTTCATCTTGAAATTAAGCAAACCTTTGAGAGAGGTATATTAGAAACCATTTCTAAAAGACATTGACAAACTTTTACTGCTAAATTATATTAAACAATTGAAAGAACAATATAGTTTTACCAGTCTAGAGTGAGACTTGATCACTGGAAGGCTTTCAAAAATGACTGAAAGCAACATTACTTTCCCTGCACTTCATAGAAACCGTATTTGCATAATTGCATAAAGTGACTCAGAATTGACCTAACTCATGAAAACAGGCAACAGATGGCATTAAAATGTGATGGTGAAGGAACATGCATTAGGGAAATCACTTGCAAAAGCTAAGAGATCAGCCTATTTTTCAGAGTCCATGGAATTTATAATTATTTGTTTGCTGCCATGTTCATTGTTTCAAAAGATGGGACCCAGAATTTTGTGAAGGCTCCCATACATGGCCTCTAATTTTTTTCAAACTCACTCACGCTTGGCTAGGAAGAAAAAAAAGAGCTTCCGTAATCTTTGTAGTCCGTGCAATCAAATCTTTTTCATTTTTTATATCCCATTTCTATTATTATCTGTTCTGAGTGCAAATCCTCAGTTGTCTTCAGACAGCCAGCTCCAGTAGGACTCTGAGATTTCCCCCTCTCAAACTGGAATTCATTTGAAGCAGCACAAATCTCAAGCCATTTTACTGAATGAATGTTGGATATAAACAGGATTTTAATTCATGTGGAATGAAGATAGGAACTTGGATTATCAGAGAAACAACAAGCATCAAAGAAAAATGGTGTTTTCCTTTATAAAGTACCCAGCACTGAAATAAAGAAAACAGCTGTTTCCTAAATGAACATACAGCTTCTCCTAAAGTCATGAGTTTCCTAGGTAATACGAATACATAAAATTTTTCCTGAGAACTGCTACATTTCCCTGCAGAGGAATCATGTTCATGATCTTTCAGCTGGTCATAGAAAACAGACAGGAAAAATGATCAGCGCTACTTGTTTCCTAGACAACCCCTAGCACATACCTACTATGGTCAGACACATATCCTGAGCTCTGAAAACAAAATGGTCTTTCCTGGGTTAGTAAGCAAAAGGACACACTGCCACTTTGTGACTCATAAAACACACTGTCTAAATGTACAGCTTCTATTGTAAGACAAGGCACACAAGGGAGGTTCGGATGGTTTTACTCATCCATGGAACATGCTCATCACTCATCAAGGCAGGTAACTTTCACTGGCCTCACCTATAGACTCTCAGTTGACATGTGGCCCATGTATGTGAAACTGATGCTACTGCTTGTCCATATCTCCAGTTTGCCTGCTCCTGGCAAAATCCTAGCTGCTCTGCCCCTAACTCCCAGAAGACAGCTCTAAGAAAGGCTCAGTTTTCCATGTGGTACCTAAATGGTTTCTGTAGGAATGTCTGTTTCCCTAGTGGTTGCTGACATCAGACCATGCCCTCCCCTTCTCACCTCCCCTGCCTCACCCCTAGTCACCAGCAGGATCATGAGAAGGCCACACCTGGGAAAGCCCTCTTTATTTGCATACCTTCTCCCTTGGAAGACTTGTGCTCTTTGTCTACTTGGCTAGAAAGGGAGAGACTGGAAGAGGAGGGAGGGTAGGAAGAAAGGCATTATTGATCCTCTTAGAATCCTTTTAAGGGTGACTGTGCCTTGAATTTTCTAACCTAGCACTTAAAACTTTCTTCCCCTGCAAAAGTAAAACATAACACATAAAATCACCAATATTCAACCTTTTTTTGACATGCAAAAATGTCAGTTTCATATGACTCAATCTAATAATAGTGACTGATTCTTTGAATCTGTTAGTTCTAAAGTTCGGTTTTCTGGGACTTCCTTGGGGGACCGGTGGTTAAGACTTCACCTTCCAATAAAAGTACAGGTTTAATGCCTCAAGGCCAAAAGACCGAATTATAAACAACAGAAGCAGTATTGCAACAAATTCAATAAAGACTTCAAAAACGGTCCACATCAAAAAAAAAAAAAATCTTAAAAACTTTTTTAAATAAAGTTCAGCTTTTTAATGGTTCCGAGACTACTGCAACCTGCCACTTTCCTTTGTAACTTTGTTACTATGGGAATTGGGTTCTACATCCCTAACAACTGACCACAAACAAATTTTGGAACACAACCCATTTATATACTGAGGATTGCCTACAAAGGATGTTCTTTCTTAGGGAAGACAAGGCTGATGGATTGCATTCATTAGAATTACAGGCTAAGGAAACCACAAAAGGCTTACTTTGGGTCTTCAGATATCCCTCTCAGCCTTCTGGCTCCAAAACATAATCATAATCTAAGGTTGTCTGGTGGTGAGCCAGGCCATCCCAGGGAGAACTGGAACCAGGGATACAATCCACTCACGAGGCTGGACAAAAGCCACAGGTCTAAACGTGGAGGCACGGAAGAGGCTGACTAATCTGTGGCTGGATACACAGGACATGTAGTCCAAAACAGTGGTGCACTGGGTTACCCTGTGGAGGTTTAACATTCCTGGGGCCTATCTATTCCCCAGAAATCTTGATCTCATGGATCCAGGATGTGCCATGGGCATCCAAATTCTACAAAGTTCCCTAGGCAATTCTAATGTGCAGTCCCTTTTGAGAACCATTGTTCTAAACTTCAGTCCAAAGCCAGAAGAGAGATTCATGGGTTAAATAGTATTTAGAGGTCCAAAATGGGTCCTTGATCCAGGATATCACCCAGACAGGTGAGACCAGTGGTCAGAAGTCCATGGCACCTGGAAGCAAGCAGGCTGCCAGGAAGTCAGGACAGCCTGTGGGGTCACGGGTGCCAGTCATGGCTTCTAGGGGCAGAGGGGAGGGATGATGGGGAGAAGTCCAGAGACCAGGGGCAAAACTCCCTCCCAAGACAGTAAAAAAAAAAAACAAGGAGCTGAGCTTGATGGACATGAGGTAGCACCCTGAAACTGAAAGGTGAAGAAATTCATTCAATGCTAACTTCTCAGCTTCTTCTATCCTTCTCCCTACAGTCCAGATGGTTCCTACAGCTGCAAGGAGGAGGCTTCATTAACCCAGTTGAAGGGGTAAAGACTCAGGGGCAAGATCCCAGCAGGTCTTTATAGTTTTCCCCACAGAATAAACAACCTACCTTCCTCCTGTATGTCATGCCCCAAAGACAGAGCTATTTCCTTTAAACCCTGCTCAAGACCTAATTCTTCAGAAAATTTTCCAGTCAAAGGGCATCATGGATGGTCCAGTCTCTTGACTCAAGGTACAGTCGTGCACAGTTGTACAGTTTCTACACTGAACAAAGACATCCAACTGAGAAAGGCCTAAAAGCATGTGGCTTGGTACAGGGCTCTTTCTGCACAACTCGGTGTAGGCTAGCAGCCGCTCTGACAACAATGACTGATTTGTATCTATTCAAATATTTGCTGACTGAAAGATTAATTTGCCAACTCTAATCCATCTCCCTATCAAAATAGATGGATAAATGTTTTATTTTACACAACTCACCAGACATTCTACACTTACTTCACACACATATATTTTCTTCCTAAAAAAAATGCTCATGAAACTAAAAAAAAAAAAAAATTCCATCCAGAGTAGCTAAGGAAAGCTTCTTGCTCTGCTTTTTCAGCCAATGTTACCCACTGACGACAGCAGAGAAAAGTATAAGGGCCCCTTGTTTTGCTGTCTTTGTTTTCCATGTTATGAGCAAAATTGCACAGGAATTATGAACAGTTAGCAAATGGTGTATAAGTGACCAAAAATTAAATGACAGCTCTATGAACAGAACCATACCAGTCCCAGCAAAGCCAAGCTGCTGGAATCCTGGAACAAGAATTAGGGAATCAAGTTCTACCCCTGGCCCTGGCCCCAGTTCACTGCTGACCTTCACTTGCTCTCACATCCCCAGCCTCCCCTGGTACACATAGGGCTTTGTCACCCATCCTGCACTGCCAAGACCACTGAGATGCCATTTGGATGAAGGCCACAAAGTCAAGTCACTGATGGGAGGCCTTTTCAGCTGTGTCTCCCTCTGGGATCCAGCTCTGTCTCTCATCTCAGCCACTGTTTGGATGCCAATCCTTGAACAATGAGATCCAGGGGAGAGAAATGGGTTGTAGGAAGTATTTCATTCTCCAGTGGGACTGAGATTCTTGACAGAGCTTAACCCAACAGTGTAGCAAAATTCTAGTAAAATGTGACTATGCCTTTAAAGAACAGATACCTTCTGTACACTTGAACTGGGCTTTCCCCCTGCTTTCCCACACTACCCTTCCCCAGGCCTCACTCAATAGGTAACCCTTTGATACCCTTTGTCCTGTGAGTCCATCACAGTTTACTACGTGCTCAGAGGAAAAGGACTCAAACGATCCCAAACGGACTTCATTTTCTGGCCTCTGTCTCTTTCTTCACCAGTGAAAGCACCCCTTCCATTTTGGACATCGTATCTCTTGTGAACACAGGAACACGGTCTGTCTCAGCTGACTTGGAAATCATATCTCTTGTGAACACACAAACATGGCTCTGTCTCAGCTGACAGGGGTCTCCGAACACACGTCCAAGCCCGATTTGGTTGGTTGCCCAGAGAAATACCTCCCGTCTCCAAAACTGGAAGCAGCACAAAGAGGGAACGTGTAGAGAATACACCTTTAGAATTTATTCACGTTTGACTTCGAGTCTCCCAGCTTTGTCTTCCTTCCACTCACTCACTGGAAAGCTCTGATAATGTAAGGAGTCTCTGGGGCAAATAGAAAAAAGAAGTTCTTACTTTAGTGGAGTTTTTGATATGACCCCTGAGTCCTCTCGCTGTCTCAAGTGGGCCTGGTTCAGGGATCTTGTCTTAATAGGGGCCTCCTACCCTAGTGCCATCTTCCTCTGGGAACTTGCATTGTAAGACTGGGTAAAAGAAGAGCTAGAGTTTGTTTTGTACGTTTTGCTTTGCTTGCTTTTGTTTTGCAAAGAACCAAATATTTGTCTTTATTTCTAAACTGGCCTTCACCTCGCTCACCTGGAAGAGACCAGGACCTGAGATAGACATTGACACTCCTCACCCTTCCACTCAGGTCCCACCCTACCCCTGCACCCCAGATTTAAGAGATTCCAAGGCTGGACCAAGCTACTCCTAAACCCTTTCCAATTTGAGATTCTATAATTCTTTGAAAATTTTTCATTTACTGAAAAAAAAATTTTTTTTTTTTTTTCAAAAAAAAGCTTTGCAAATATAGCTTCTTATGGTGTTTCCTCTTTTCATGATTCACTTTCAGCTAAGTTGGTTCAAATAAAAAGGAATAAAGAGTAACAGAACCACATGTCTGCGGTGATTATTATTAATAGGAAACTCTAATTTTAAAACCTCAATCTTTTCATGGGGAGGGATGCATAACATCTATACTTGAACCTTTAACTTTCTTTTCTACTTTGTTTTTCTTCTCTAGAAAAATTATCCTCTAAGAAAATAAATAAAGGAATAAAATATATTTAAACTGTAAGCCAACAAAGGTCCATCTAGTCAAGGCTATGGTTTTTCCTGTGGTCCTGTATAGATGTGAGAGTTGGACTGTGAAGAAAGCTGAGCACCAAAGAATTGATGCTTTTGAACTGTGGTGCTGGAGAAGACTCTTGTGAGTCCCTTGGACTGTAAAGAGGTCCAACCAGTCCATCCTAAAGGAGATCAGTCCTGGGTATTCATTGGAAGGACTGATGCTAAGGCTGAAACTCCAGTACTTTGGCCACCTCATGCGAAGAGTTGACTCATTGGAAAAGACTCTGATGCTGGGAGGGATTGGGGGCAGAAGGAGAAGGGTAGACAGAGGATGAGATGGCTGGATGGCATCACCGACTCGATGCACATGAGTTTGGGTGAACTCCAGGAGTTGGTGATAGACAATTTTGCCAACAAAGGTCCATCTAGTCAAGGCTATGGTTTTTCCTGTGGTCCTGTATGGATGTGAGAGTTGGACTGTGAAGAAAGCTGAGCACCAAAGAATTGATGCTTTTGAACTGTGGTGCTGGAGAAGACTCTTGTGAGTCCCTTGGACTGTAAAGAGGTCCAACCAGTCCATCCTAAAGGAGATCAGTCCTGGGTATTCATTGGAAGGACTGATGCTAAGGCTGAAACTCCAGTACTTTGGCCACCTCATGCGAAGAGTTGACTCATTGGAAAATACTCTGATGCTGGGAGGGATTGGGGGCAGAAGGAGAAGGGTAGACAGAGGATGAGATGGCTGGATGGCATCACCGACTCGATGCATATGAGTTTGGGTGAACTCCAGGAGTTGGTGATAGACAAGGAGGCCTGGCGTGCTGCAATTCATCGCGTGGCAAAGAGTCGGACACGACTGAGCAACTGAACTAAACTGAACTGAACTGAAACTGTAAGCATATATGATTTAATTTATCCACTCATATAAAATTAAATGGGGAGGAATGCAAGGTCCAATCATTTGGAGAGACTCAAAACCACCCTGTTCAGTGGTTCCCAGCCAGGGGCAATTTTTCCTTCCAGGGGACATTTGGCAATGTCTGGGGACATCTTTATGGTCCTCCCTGATGGTGTAGCCCTAAAGAATCCACCTGACAATGCATGAGATGCAAGTTCTATCTGTGGGTCAGGAAGATCCCCTGGAGAAGGAAATGGCAACCCACTCCAACATTCTTGCCTGGAGAACCCCAGGGGATATCTTTGGTTGCCACAAATGGGGAGGCTGGGTAACGGTGCTTTTGACATCAAGTTGGTAAAGGCCAGAAATGCTGATAAACAATCTACATTCCCCAGGACAGCCGCCTCAACAGAGAATTATCCAGCCCAAAATTTCAATGCCATGGTTGAGAAACCCACACCCCTCTCCCCAACTCCTGCCCAAGTCTAAAAGTATGAATGACTTTAGAAATACAAAACCATTATTTTTCCATACAAAATAGAAAAATCATTTTTTCTCATTAGTAAATAGTTGTCTAAGTCAAACAGTCTCAAAAACAGCAGTAAATAAAATTTGACTATAAAAACGTGCAGCCTCTCCTTTAGTAGAGATGTGCTGTGCCACAGAGCTATTTCCCCGTGAGCCAAAAAGAACGCTGCTGCCACCTAGCGGATGAAAAGGGATCCTCACCAGCACAGCATTCCTGGCTCCAAGGACAGAAGCCACAAGGTCTACAGGCATAGAATGCACCTATTTCCACGTTCATAACACTGAAAAGGAGAAAAAAAAAATACCTTCGGTTGCATGGCAAGCAATTGTTCACAACTTTTTAAAAATATACGTGACTAGAGTATTCAATTAATTAACTTAGTGCCTTCAATTAATTTATTTTCTCCATTTCACGTGTGTGATACGAAATGGAAGGTCTAGACTTCTGATAACAGGTGTTGGGTGGCTGTTTTTATTCTCACAGTTGATTGGGGGTGGAGAGGGGTGAGGCGGTCTCAGTGGCCCCAGAACTCTCTGGTAGGACCTTCTCTTCTACTCACCCTTTTCATTGGATCATAGCAATTCAGCCGTAAGTTCTCACCAAATTATAAATCAAGGGAATCCTTTCGCTTTAAAAAAATATATGAATTTTTAACAATTAAATAGACTCTAATGAAATGAAAATTAAGAAGAACGAGAATATAGACAGAAGTCTTTCTCCAACCACACTGTCCTACACACACATACACTGCCCTGCCCCCAACACACACACACTCCATAAAGATGACAGTTGAAAGGACTTCTCTAAGAAGTCTAAGAGTAGGACCACCTTCCCTGCAGTTTCCAGAGGATCAGACCTCACGCTGGAGGATGGCAGTTTACCCAGAACTGTAGGCTCCCTTTTCATTCTTTTTGGTGTTCTTTCTCGAGGCTGAAAGGACTGAGCTTTGACTATTTTCATGTGCCAAAGGTAGAAAGCTTCCAGCTCCTTCACCATGGAGATTCCTAAACATCTAAATGAGAAAACTTATTGTGATCTTCACAATGTGCCTTTTGAATGGGTTATGGGTTATGAACACTATTTCTGCGTTTTTGGACAAAGAGACGGTGGTTGGTTGGTTTATTGATATTAGGACATTTTATCCTGACCCACCCAGTCCTTTAGTTCCCAAACCAGTTCAGGGTGCTTACATAACCTGAGATGGTTCTTCCTCCTCACTGTTTAAGGGAGCAGCCCTGTCCACCTCCTGCCTCTGATTTTGCTGGAGTCCTGCAAATACTACAATCGTGAGCTTATTCTATTCAAGGGGGAAAGCCTTGAGAGAAACTACTATTAGAGCAAGAAAAGAGAAACTCATGTTATAACTCAGTCATGATTAATAATTGAGCAAAATTGAGCAAAATAAAAAATTGGTTATCTGTGTGATTATGTCTTTTACAGTCCCCAGACCAAGCATAGATGGATGGATGGATGGATGGACAGAAGTGAGCAAGGCATAAGATTTCATCAGAGTTCCAGCATATTCATAAATTTTCCAGTCTGATGCTCCTAAACAAAGAATCTCATGCAATTTTACATGAAAAAGTCCTTTCTTAGACAAACACAAAGTCTTATTTAGGGTAGATATTGTTATTAGTGTTTACATTATATTAAATATTAATGTGGGCTTTACAAAAAAATCTTCTATTTATGTATCTCACAGTTATTCTGAAATCAAGTGAAGTAAAGACAGCTCTTAAAGGACAGTATGCACATATAAGATGTCATTGTTATTGTCAAATAACAATGTTATTGTAAAACTGAACTGAGGCAACTTGTATGTCACAGAGTCAGTTTTCCTGAAGGTGAGAGCGTGTCCCCAAGGATAAGGATAAGGGTGCTTATTCCTTCAAAGATCACATATACTAAACTACCCCTTCCCCCTTCTCTAAAAAAGGAAACATGATTTGACAAATAGAATAATTTGAAATTGGAATATCCCCCATTCAAGTCCAGGAAATTTGGCTCTCATGTCTAGCCTAACTCATTATTTCGTCTTATGAAGATACTCCAGAATATCTACTGGAAGCTCTTCTTCATCTAATTATTTATTGTTTGTGTTTTATATGATATAGGAAGAAATGTTTATGATACATTAATATGCAAGGAAAATAAGAAATAAATTATATATTACAAAATATGTAGGAAAAATATGTGAAAATAACGGTAGTGATTATCTCTGGATGCAAGTTTAGAAAGTTGCTTCTGATGAGGGTCCAATAACTTTTTAACTTTTTGCTTCTTTTATCAGTTATATATGCATCTCTTAAAGGTTTGTAACTTTTTACTGTCTGAGCCACCTTTTAAAAACTAGATTTTCCTAAATGTCCAGCGACAGAGGAATGGATAAGGAAGTTGTGGTCATATATATGTAATGGAATATTACCCAGCCTTTAAAAAAGAATGAACTAAAGCCACTTGCAGCAACAAGGATGGCCCTAGAGATGGTCATACTGAGTGAAGTAAGCCATGCAGAGAAAGAGAAATATCATATGATATCCCTTTTAACAGAATCTAAAAAGAAGTTATACCAATGGACTTACTTACAAAACAGAAGCAGACTCACAGACTTAAAGAATGAACTTATGGTTACTGAGGAGACAGCTGGGAGGAAGGGATAGTTAGGGAGTTTGGGATCAACATGTACACACTGCTATATTTTAAATGGATAACCAACAGGGGACCTGCTGTACAGCACATGGAACTCTGCTCAATGTTCCGCGGCAGTCTGAGTCTGAGGGGAGTTGGGGGAGAATGGATACATGCATAAGTATGGCTGAATCATTCTGCTGTGCGCCTGAAACTATCACAACGCTGTTAATGCCCTATACTCTAAAACAAAGTTTAAAAAAACATGGATTTCCCTGTTTCACCTCTTTCTATCACCAAGTCCTTCTCCTCAGAGGCAATGAATAATTCTTTTAGACATTTGTTTTGATTTTTGTCTCCTTATTTTTAAATAACATATTTATATAGCTATTCCTTAATGTTCCAGATTTAGATATTATCTGTGTCTTCCTATTAAGGAAGGGGAAGATTTAGCACTCTTGATGCCTCCATATGTTCATGACTTCCCTGTCCCCCAAACTCAGGTATCACTATATCATAATTCCTATGGAATCATTATTCAGTATTTACATACTATGGCCATCTCAGTATCACCCGCATTTCTACCTACATGTGATTTTAGTGGTCTCTTTTCTTTGTTTACTGTTCTATGTACCCATCTCTCCAATCTCCATCAAACGAATAAATCTTTTCTCAGTGCATCAAGCACATGAGGAATTCTAAACGCTTCATCCACCCCTTTCTAAGGCCTGTCTGGAGCCTTCTGCACCCCGTTCCCTCTGGATGTGTTGCTCTCCAAGCCTGTTTCACAGCTATGCATCTGAATTTCTCTTCACCACCATCCTGGAGACATTTTGGTTTTGTCTCCTGAGTTTAGTTTCTGATTTTCTGGAGCCCTTGTTTTCCTCTTTCTGGGAATATATCCTCCAGTTTTCCTTGAGCACATATGCTGGTATGAACTAAGAAGAGGTAAATGGGAGATAAAATTTTGAAATCTTATATATTTGGAAAAAAGCTTTATTGTTTCCTCAGATTAATTATGAGATTGGCTGGGTATGAAACTCTAGCTTGGATATCAATTCCTGCCAGAATTTCTCATTCTCTATTGAGAAGCCTGATGACACTCCAATTCTCATTTATTTGATTATGATCTGTGTTTTTTTTTTCCCCCACCTAGAGCTTTTATGACATTTTCTCTATGCCAATATTTTTAAGTCTTACAATGACATGAGTTGTGAGAGAGGTTCTTCCATCTATTTGTAACTTTAAAATTTCAATCTGGAATTTTACATGTTTCAGTTCTAGAAACCATTTTTTTTTCCTTTATGAAAAAAAGTTGGATTTTCCACAATTGGATTAATCATTTTATTTTTTGTCTAAATTTCTTTTCTCCTATTTTTCTGCCTCTGTATCATTTTATTATACTTTCTGGGAGATTTCCTCAACTTTACATTCCAGTTGTGCTGTTGAAATTTTTATTTGTGCAATCTTGTTTTTAAATTCTCAGAGTTCTTTTTGGTGCTTTTAATATTTCTTTTTATGTCATCCTGTTCTTGGTTTATAGATGCAATATCATCTTTTATCTCCATGAGGATATTTTTCATAGTTTTACTTTTTGCAGGGTTTTCTTTTCTCTGTTTCTTGATTTTTTTTTGGCGTCTTTCATGGCCCTTTTGTTCCCATTGTCTTCTCAGGGTCTGTTTTTAGAAGCTGTTTTCAGATGACTGGTATTCTTGGCTGTCACTTATTTTTTAGAAGTGAGACACTTGGTGACCATTTTGTAACATACAAAGACACTGAACCACTAAAAAATAAAAATGTTTTAGATAAAAAATTTTAAGTGAGGCAATAAAAAACTGCCTGGGGGCTCCTCATGCTTAACATGATGGACTGCACTGTGGGCTGGACTGATAAATGTCAGAGATCTTCCCTCCACAGCTCATTTTACCCTCTACTCACATGTCCAGGTGGTGCAAGCCTGCCCAGAAGCCTGCTTTTGAAGGCAAGTTGGGAAAGGAGGCTAAGGATCTCTCCATGAACAATGTAGAGTCTATTCCCCTACGAGGTATGGTTCTGCCATACAAATGGCTCCTAGGCATTTGGCACATAAAAAATGGTCAGAATAATGCAAAAGTCACACTAATTCACATGCAGTATTTCCTAACTACAAGAGAACAGATTGTGAACGGAATTCCAAATTTCAGCAGGAAAAAGCAAAAGCTTTCTTATCGCTTGCTGCACTGGCCACAGGAACTGCTGTGCCTGTATTCTGAAAATTAAAAACAAGCATTTCCCCCTGGGCTTCCACCCCGAAGAGGCTGCACCCCAGCCCTGTGTGGCTTTTGACTCCAGGCAGGTTGTACTGCCTCTCGGGACCTTAAGAGCAGCCAAACTGACTTAAAATGCCACTTCTATCTACACTGCGTGAGTTACTGGCAGCCCTGCTATCATCAAAGTGTTGCCAACATTCCCACTCAATTATTTCTCCAACTTCATATTACGTACCAGCCACAAGAGGCCCCAGCCACAAATACGCTGCCTGCCTTCAGAGCCCAAGTTATTTCCCTGAGTATCAATTACTGTTTTTATTAATGTTTTGTATAAGTTTTGAGTTCTCTGCCCCAATCCTTTATTTTTTTTTTCTCTCTCCCATATGGCCTTTTATTTTTACAGTGCAATCTTGAAACCTATGGGTGTTTTCAGGAATCCCATCCTTACTGCGTCTTATGGTAGACTGTTTGCAAAACTGGCCACAGCTTTTTCTCTTTTATCCATACCCCATTGGCGCTCACGTGACTTTGCAGCCCTGTCCATCAAGAGGTAGAATCTCTCTCTGTCCCCTTGAATCTGAGCTGGCTGTTGCCTTGCCTTGCCCAGATGAATGCATGGAAGAGACACTCTGTCACCTCCCAGTCTAGGCCTCAAGCGTCCCTTCAGGCTTCGACTTCAGGTTTCTCTCAGAAACCCACCAGCCAAGGGGAAAAGCCTGGGCCCAGCCTGCTGGAAGAAGATGAAAGGCCCTATGAACCAGAGATGGGTCACTTCAGCGTTCCCAGCTGAAGATATGGGGCAGGGCAGGGAGGGTATCTTTGATTACCTGCTCTTTCTCCACATCTTTAGTCAATTTTTCCGTTTCTGACCTGAGTGCGCCCCCAGTTTCAGAAGTACCTGGGCTCTCAGAGTGTTGAGCCTTGCCGCGTCTTTGCAGGAAGAACATTATTGCTTGTGAGCTCCTCTACATCCAGCTGAGGTTTCCGTTTCCTCAAGTCAGCTTACTTATCCCTCATTTACACCATTCCTGCTTTCAAAATGTTATTGCTGTGTCCTCTCCTCCTCTCTTTGCCCTCAATTTTAGAGTCTTTTTACTTACATACTGCAAAGTGTAGTGGTGTTTTCAGAGCACATGTAGCCAAACACATATGTTCAATCTGCTAAGTAAGATGAAATCTCCTCCCTTCACTTTATAGAGAAAAACACTGAAGTCATAGCAGCCGAGTGACTTGCCCAAAGCCAGGGTGGTTAGTGAAACACCTGGAACCCTCCAGAGCCCTGGCAGCAGTCAATGGTCCTTCCTCTCTTCCCTGCTGCCTCCATGACTACATCAGGAAGCCCACAGGACTAAAGGTTTCCTTAGTTGATATAATTGCAGGTTTTTTCTGCACAGCACAGGAGATCCTGGGGTGCCATTGTCTGTTCCAGCCTTAAAAACAGTATGATCAGCCAATCCACGACACATTCTGAATTAAACAGTAAAAATATACTGTATATTGTATAAATATGTGGTCTCTGAAGTGAAGTGTTAGTCACTCAGTCGTGTCCAACTCAGCAACCCCATAGACTATACTCTGCCAGGCTCCTCTGCCCATGGGATTCTCCAGGCAAAATACTGGAGTGGGTAGCCATTCCCTTCTCTAGGGGATCTTCCCGACCCAGGGATCAAACTCCTACCATCCCAGGCAGGTTCTTTACCATCTGGGCCACCAGAGAAGCCCACACGATCCCGGCTGATGACTAAACCATCGTTCACATAGAATTGTGAATTTGGGGTTTTTTTTAACCAATTACCTGTAAACACTCAGACACAATTTAAAAAATATTCAAAAAGCATTTAAAATTCTAAGTACGTTAACAAATGCTCATACTCTACACTGAAACAAAACTGCAAAGTACACATAGCATCCTCACTGGACAAATGACCCTTGAACTGGCAAGAAGTAGCTGGAACTGGGTCCTTTGGAATAATGCCAACAACCACTGCTGGTATCTAATGACCCACAGACCGTTAGACAGCTGCAGATATCTAGTGTCTGCCAGTAGTCACCACTGACTATGCAGAAGAGCATGGTTCACATGCGGGGGTCACTCATGAGGTGCCTACGAGGGCTGCCCTCGTGCTCCCTGCCCTCTCCAGGAAACGTGTGCAGCTGTACCACAAGGACTCCAGTGAGCAGCATCCCAACATGGGGTCAGAGGTGCGAACAGACCCCCCGTCTCCAAACCCCACTAATACAAGAACATTGCATCGCGATCAGTAGGAGAAACCTCTGGCCTTGTGTTTTCTGCTTTCTAAGTCTAAATCAATAAATCACAAGAAACAACTTCATTTCCATCTCTACTCAGAATATAGCCTGACATAGGATGACCAATCACTGCCCAGCTTATGGAATTCAAACCACTCGCTATGGGCTGCAGGGTCTTTCACCAATTGTTCACCTCCTTCTTGTTGTTTAGGCACTCAGTCGTGTCCGACTCCTTGTGAACCCCATGGACTGCAGCATGCCAGGATTCCCTGACCTTCACAATCTCCCAGAGCTTGCTCAAACTCATGTCCATTGAGTCGGTGATGCCATCCAACCATCTCATCCTCTGTCGTCCCCTTCTCCTCCTGCTTTCAATCTTTCCCACATCAGGGTTTTTCCAATGAGTCAGCTCTTCGCATCAGGTGGCCAAAGTATTAGAGCTTCAGCTTCATCAGTCCTTCCAATGAATATTCAGGGTTTATTTCCTTTAGGATTGACTGGTTTGAGCTCCTTGCTGTCCAAGAGGGACTCTCAAGAATCTTCTCCAACACCAAAGTTAAAAAGCCTCAATTCTTTGGCACTCAGCTTTTTTTATGGTCCAACTCTCAAATTCATACATGACTTCTGGAAAAATCATAGCTTTGACTATATGGACCTTTGTTGGCAATATGACGTCTCTGCTTTGTAATACGCTGTCTAGGTTTGTCATAGCTTTTGTTCCAAGGAGCAAGCATCTTTTAATTTCACGGTTGTAGTCACCTTCCACAGTGATTTTGGAGCCCAAGTAAATAAAGTCTGTCACTGTTTCCATTGTTTCCCCCATCTATTTGCTACAAAGTGATGGGAACAGATGTCATGATCTCAGTTTTTTGAATGTTGAATTTTAAGCCAGCTTTTTCCACTCTGCTCTTTCACCTTCATCAAGAGGCTCTTTAGTTCCTCTTTGCTTTCTGCCATAAGGGTGGTATCATCTGCATATCTGAGGTTATTGCTATTTCCCCCGGCAACCATGATTCCAGCTTGTGCTTTATCCAGCCTGACATTTCGCATGATGTACTCTGCATAAAAGTTAAGTAAGTAGGATATATACAACCTTGACAATATACAGCCTTGACATATTCCTTTCCCAGTTTGGAACCAGTCCATTGTTCCATGACTGGTTTTAACTGTTGCTTCTTGGCCACCTCCATTTAGCCATCCCTAACTTCCTTTTCTTAGCAGTATACATAGACTCCTGCCCCATATATAGAGTTTGCTCAGTCCCCATTAGGATCCCTGTCAGTTGGTAAAAAATCTGCCCACAATGCAGAAGACCCTGGTTCAATTCCTGGGTCAGGAAGATCTGCTGGAGAAGGGATAGGCTACCCACTCCAGTTATCTTGGGCTTCACTGGTGATTCAGCTGGTAAGAATCTGCCTGCAATGCAGGAGACCTGGGTTCGATCCCTGGGTTGGGAGGATCCCCTGGAGAAGGGAAAGGCTCCCCACTCCAGTATTCTGGCCTGGAGAATTCCATGGACTGTGTAGTCTATGGGGCTGCAAAGAGTCAGACGCAACTGAGCAGCTTTCCCTTCAGGGTGGCTCTGCTGCCTGCCCTTCGCCTCCTTCATTGTAAAGAGGCGCAGTTGAGCAGAGTTGAGCTAGCATCCCGGAGTCATGGGAAATGCAATGATTGTTGTACATAGCCTTTGCACTCTTGCTCTTCCCCTGCACTCTGTTAAAGGCTTTATAGGCATCATCTCTTGCCAAACCCAAGACAACTTTATGAGGTAGGTACACTTATCTTCAGCTTAGAGAAGAGGAAGCAGACTTTGGGGACTTCTGAAATGCCCTAGTTTACAGACCTCATAAGTGTAGGGACAAACTCTGCCAGATTCTAGAGCCGTGTTCTTAACCACTATGTTTTGATAGTTATTGTAGAACCAGAGCAGGCAGAGAAGTTTAGATTTTATGTGGTAGCAAATTTGGAGCCTGGGAGACTTCAGCATACATGATTTAAGAGTTTCCTGGCAGTTGTCTTCAGAATGGTTTGTTGTTGGAAGAGTTATTCAGCAAAGTTCTCTGGAACTTAATTAACTGTGAAGTGACCCAGGACTGAACTAAGAGTCAAGAGCAGCAGAAATGAGAAAATGGAAATAATCTCAAAGAATACCCAATAGAATCTGGTGTCATACTGCTGCTGCTGCTAACTCGCTTCAGTCATGTCCTACTCTGTGTGACCCCATAGACGGCAGTCCACAAGGCTCCTCTGTCCCTGGATTCTCCAGGCAAGAACACTGGAGGGGGTTGCCATTTCCTTCTCCAATGACTGTTGGAAGGTCAAAGGACAGAGAAGGTGGACGGACATTCCCAGTGGAGTAAGTAATAGCAGCAGGTCCAAGGAGTGGGAGTAGCAATTAGTCCAGGAGACTGGAACACAAGATTCCTGGCGGGGGAGGGAAGGATGGGAAATGTCAGGCTAGGGAAATAGGTTGGAGCCAGATAATAGAGGGCCTTAAAGCCTGTACTAAGCAGTTTGGACTTTTGTTCTACAGTAAATGGGAGTCATCAAAAGCTTTAAAGCAAGGAGTGACAGGTTCATATGTGAGTTATATGCTAATATTTCATTTCCATAAATGAATGTCGGATTTATGCAAAATAAATAAAATTCTGCATTCTCTCTCTCCCAAGTCACTCTATTTTCCTTGGCAAATTTGCCCTTAGGTTAACATTCCTGACTGTTTTTGCATTTTTATATTCCATACAGTATTTTTAATTAAGCTTCTATCTAACCTGGAGCCCTTTTTCTTTCCTTTCTGGTTAAAACTGAAAATGTCACCAATGCGGACCAGAGACATGAATGAAATAATTTTTCCTCTTTTATTTTATTCCAAAAGTCAATTTCAGACACTCTACTAGTTTGATTCAGATTCCATTTATAGTTGATACAAAAGGAGGACTTACTCTGAATGCTTCAACCAATGCTTTCCTTCAGTGAATTTTTATATTGCAGCATCTTTGGGTGCCCTTTTACAAAGAACTCATAGTTTCAGAGGAAAAGGATCTGAAGAAGTGAAAACACATTCATCTCCTTCATAAGGACAGATGTCCTGCTTTAAAGAGGTGGGGGAAAGTCCAGAATGAGATAACACCATTTAAAAACTCAGACCAGTCTTTTTCAACCTGTCCAACCAGAACAGAGAAAATCCCAGGTGCCACACCTCTGAATTTTCAAAGCTGTAACAGAGACAGCTAACCAAAAAACAGTTGTAATGCATTATATTCTCAGTAATTTTCTTCTAATTATTTACTTAAAAATCCTTCCTTCTGTAAAACAAACCCATTCCGCCCTATCCCAGCCTCAAAACAGTGAAGAACAGGACCTCCCTTTGTGCCCTACTGTATTTTGAACTGAATTTCTTTTTAAACTCCTGCCACCCTTATGGCAGAAAGTGAAGAGGAACTAAAAAGCTCTGGATGAAAGTAAAAGAGGAGAGTGAAAAAACTGGCTTAAAGCTCAACATTCAGAAAACGAAGATCATGGCATCTGGTCCCATCACTTCGTGGGAAATAGATGGGGAAACAGTGGAAACAGTGTCAGACTTTATTTTTGGGGGCTCCAATATCACTGCAGATGGTGACTGCAGCCATGAAATTAAAAGATGCTTACTCCTTGGAAGGAAAGTTATGACCAACCTAGATAGCATATTCAAAAGCAGAGACATTACTTTGCCAACAAAGGTCCGTCTAGTCAAGGCTATGGTTTTTCCAGTAGTCATGTATGGATGTGAGAGTTGGACTGTGAAGAAAGCTGAGCACCAAAGAATTGATGTTTTTGAACTGTGATGTTGGAGAAAACTCTTGAGAGTCCCTTGGACTGCAAGGAGATCCAACCAGTCCATTCTAAGGGACATCAGTCCTGGGTGTTCTTTGGAAGGAATGATGCTGAAGCTGAAACTCCAATACTTTGGCCACCTCATGTGAAGAGTTGACTCATTGGAAAAGACTCTGATGCTGGGAGGGATTGGGGGCAGGAGGAGAAGGGGACAACCGAGGATGAGATGGCTGGATGGCATCACTGACTCGATGGGCGTGAGTCTGAGTGAACTCTGGGAGTTGGTGATGGACAGGGAGGCCTGGTGTGCTGCGATTCATGGGGTCGCAAAGAGTCGGACATGACTGAGCAACTGAACTGAACTGAACTGAAAGACTATTACATTGGACAATTGTCATGTTAATTAAAGAAATTTGGCTACATAGTATTTTTCCTCTCTTGTGAATACCAGCTCTTACCCCAAACAACAAAGGTCCCAGAGCACAGGACCCTCTTCCCCTCCCTACCCCTCCAAGATGCATGCTCCTCTTTGGCTTCTCAGAACACAGTAAGCTCACCTATAAAGAGCCTGAATGAAGCTGAGTGGGAGCAATGCCACAGGAATTTGGGGGCCGGTGGGGGAAGGAGACCTTGTTAAAGGTGGCAGCTGCTCTTTAGCTTACTTGGGCCCAGGGTTGCTTAAAAGTGAGAATTTCAGAAGCTAATTATTTTGCAAATATTCAAAAGTAAAAATTTAAAAACCTTTGTAAGAGCACTGCGTGTGGACCAGAGAAGTTGTGTCCAATCTGCATGCCTGCACCGCGCTGAGGGTTAGCCCCGATGAGCAGTCCAGGACCGGCACCGAACGATAGGCCCATCTTTTCCATAACGTCTTCAGTAATATTTTTGCTAGGCTTTGTAACATAACTAAAGGGAGAGAGACCATCAACAGACAGGTGTAAGTTCTCATATTTCACTGCCCTTACTTTCTTCTAGATTCCCTACTTTGAGTTCTGCCCTCTATCTCCTAAACTCCATCCCAAAGGGTCTTCTTGCCCATTCCTATCAACAGATAACATGCTGCCTTGCCATCAACAGAAAGAACTAAGAAAACCCTGCTGCTGCTGCTGCTGCTGCTAAGTCGCTTCAGTCGTGTCCGACTCTGTGCGACCCCATAGACCGCAGCCCACCAGGCTCCCCCATACCTGGGATTCTCCAGGCAAGAACACAGGAGTGGGTTGCCATTTCCTTCGCCAATGCATGAAAGTGAAAAGTGAAAGTGAAGTCTCTCAGTCATGTCCGACTCTTAGCGACCCCATGGACTGCAGCCTAGCAGGCTCCTCCGTCCATGGGATTTTCCAAGCAAGAGTACTGGAGTGGGTTGCCATTGTCTTCTCCGAAGAAAACTCTAAGGAGCCCTTATTGTCCCAGATACAAGAAACGGTTCCCTGGCTGTGTCTCCTGAGATCCCCAGAAAGACTGCTTCCCTTGACTAGAGAAACAGTACACTGAGTCATTTCTTGCCAGTCACAACGCTTCCCCTGGAAAGTAAGTTACAGCGTCATAGACCGCAGCCCACCAGGCTCCCCCATACCTGGGATTCTCCAGGCAAGAACACAGGAGTGGGTTGCCATTTCCTTCGCCAATGCATGAAAGTGAAAAGTGAAAGTGAAGTCTCTCAGTCATGTCCGACTCTTAGCGACCCCATGGACTGCAGCCTAGCAGGCTCCTCCGTCCATGGGATTTTCCAGGCAAGAGTACTGGAGTGGGTTGCCATTGTCTTCTCCGAAGAAAACTCTAAGGAGCCCTTATTGTCCCAGATACAAGAAACGGTTCCCTGGCTGTGTCTCCTGAGATCCCCAGAAAGACTGCTTCCCTTGACTAGAGAAACAGTACACTGAGTCATTTCTTGCCAGTCACAACGCTTCCCCTGGAAAGTAAGTTACAGCGCTTCCAGACCCTAAGTTAGCTCCTCATCCTACGTCATCCCCTTCTATGTACTCGATCCTGGGCAGCGCATTCCCAGAGTATCAAGCACTCTTCCAGAGAAGAGATACTGCTACGGTCCAGCATTTGACAGTCATAACCCCATTGGGCAGACAAGGACTTATAGATGATCCTAACGAAAATGTGCAAGAAATCAGGCATGATACTTGAGCAGCCACAAAGCCAGTTTCCCCAGAATGGATAAGAAGCAGCAAACACAACCCAGTGACTGAAAGGCATTTTTCACATTTTGCTATGAGTTTTTATGAAAGACTGGACTCAGTAAATTAGCCTTAAGGACCCATGGTCTCCCCAGCCCCAGCCTATATCAGACCACACCTACATGTAGAGTTGTTTATTCTCTGTCTATAACATCTTCCCTTCAGGTCCTGTCAGGCCCTCACACTCAGTGAATGATCTGAGCTCCCAGGTGAATTATCCCCAACTCCAACTTATAATCTTTAAGATGATCTGATCATTAGGGCCTTTATTTTGATCTGACATTTTATTATTCTTAAGTTTTGCTGCCTCACCTCTATAATCTATAGTTACTGTCCCTTTTGGTTGACTTCTATTCTTGGCCTGCTTCAGAAACCATCAAATGGATTCAGTTACCCCAGGCTCACCATGCTTCCTAAATCCCTTGAAAGCAGAAAGGCTTTGCCCCGCTTTCTACCGTTCACCACTGACATGTGATGGTCAAGTGTGGAGGTTTGGAGACAATGCCATTTATGCTCTGAAGACTGACGTCTGGAAGGCTTCACTTTGCAAATGGCTGCAATCCAAAGCATGCATTTGCTATAATGATTTGGTTTTTGCTATTTAGTGCCACATCCCGCAACTGCCTCATGAAATCATTTTTCTACATTTTCTTATTTTAGATCATAGATTTGACTCTTTACTTGTAAATGTCTTCCCTTCTCAGTCCAGGCATAAGTTACCATTTCTTTTTCTCCATTTAGAGAGTAAGAAGTCTTGATATTCTTATTAATAACTTGAAAGAACCTGTTATATTTCTCTATAATTATTTTTCATTTTCTTCTTTTGACTTTAATATTCAACCTGGTCTCCACTCTAAAATGGTGTTTAGATGCTTTACGATGATGTTTCCCAACAAGAAAACAAAGACTTCACAGGCATGGTCCTAGCTGGTTGCCCGTCTCACTGGTTGCCAGTCAGAGGCCCTGTATACTTTCTTTCAGCCATCTTCAGGCAGAGCTTGAGCTCTGGAATTGATCTGCTTGGATTCAAATCCTGATGTTGCCTCTATCACTCTGTGTAGCTTTGATCAGTTTACTCATTAAACTTCAGTCTAATCCTTCTATGATGGGGATGAGAATGCTAGATCTCTTGTGAGGACTGTCATGATGATTAAAGAACTGACATGTGTGAGGAAAACATTTAGCAAAGAATTTGGCACACATTCAGTGATCAGGAATCCCAGTGTTTCCTGTTGCTCTTTCCACCTTTCAGAATCAGAGCACAGCTTGGAGCTTGCCTGATGTGAAGCAGCGGGTGAGCCGCGGTGAATATTGACATTTCCATTTGCACAAACTTCCCCTGCTTTTTCTCCTCTTTCCTTATATTTTCCCCCGGCTCATCTACTGTACATAGAAATACATTCCTCCTCTTGACATCTTTGTTTATATTAATAAGTCAATCTATCTAGCCAAAAGCTGATCGATGGCATATTTTAAAGTTAAGAGTTAAGAAAAACTGTCATAAAATTCATTTTTAATCCTGTTAAATATCACAAGGGAAGCCCTGTCAGCCTGAGGAGTGAATGCTGGTCTTGCTAACAGAAAAAATAGGCCAGCACAGGCCGCGGGCTGGGAGCTGTGGTCACTGTGCCACTAAAATGATTTTGTGCCCCAATTATCCTTCCAAGTGCCTCCCGGAACTAACCAGGTGACACCTCACCAACAGCACCTCTTCCTCCCTCTTGCCCACACCTGCCTTAAAAACAGATGAGTTGGGTTTTATCTTGGGGAGTGCTTGTTGTATTTTGTAAATTTTTCCCATGTTTCTACAAAATTCCATATATTAAAACAAATAAACAGTAAATCATTATAAATCTTTATCAGTAAGTGTTTTTCATGAATTTGTCACAAGAAATTATTAAACCATAAAGTTAGACTTCTCTTGAGTGAACAATTATACTTCCCAATATATGATGAAGCCATTTTATCAATTTGAAATATAAATATTGGATAGTATTTAAGTATAAAAGAGTTTTTAACCTAAAAAGTGGTCATCTATATCTATCAATGAATAAATCAGCAAATGTAATGAAAAAAATCTCACTACTTACTCATCCATGTATTTGAGCAGGTAACACGGTAGCTGGCTTCGAATTTCAAATTGGGTCCCTAGGGTGGCAGCAGAAAGGGGCCTCATTCAAACTTTCAGTCTCAAGCGGTTTGGTTTAGAGATGAGAGTCTGGGGATAGGAGATAATCACTGAGACAGGCCTCCATGGGCACATGGCCGAGAGGCCCCTAGTCTGATCATGTGTGCACAAAGGGGAAGTTACCTCCAGGTCTAGAGTTCCCCTCCCTCTGTCACCCCTACTACTGGGATCCATATTCGTGTTCCAAACCCTTGCTGACATTTCTATAGATACCTATTTCCAAATCATTATTGATTCTCTGATTTTTTTTCCAAGTTCATACATGCACCATTCCATGCATGGGCCAGCAGCCTCCTGCTCTTCCTCTGAGACTCAGCATAGGGGTCTTCTTCTTCCCCTCACCCCAGGTTCAAGGCCTTCTCCCTCCTAATTCTATCACCCAAAGCTCCTTCTCCCTATACATCAACCACGGTTATCTGTGTACTGGGGAATGATATTCAAAATAAGTCACGGGAACCAGTGCAGCCCAGGCAGTGCCCATCAGGACACAAGCTGGCTGCTCCTGCATCAGAGCAGAGTGACCACAAGTCAGCCTGATAAGAGGGGATTTCACCCATCAGGCATTTAACTCCTTAAAAATAAGGGCTGTGTTTTATTCGTGGGTACATCACCAGAGCCCAGCACATGGGAGATGTTTAATAAGTGTTTGTGGATTAAATCAGCTGAAGGTTACATGGAAAAGGCAAGCTGATGGGAGGCAGGGCAATGCTTCAAGTGACTTCAGTTGACTGTCATGCCCATACCTACCTTCCTGGGGTTTTTATAGCTATGTGAGAGTCAAACGAGGCCAAACATGAAAGAGTATGACATTCTGGGCTTCCAAAAGTTAATCTTAAAGACCCCAATAGGTTTTAGATTTAGTTAACTCAATGGGTTTCCCAGGTGGCACTAGTGGTAAAGAATCTGGCTGCCAATGCAAGAGGTCCAGAAGATGCAGGTTTGATCCCTGGGTGGAGAAGGCAATGGCACCCACTCCAGTACTCTTGCCTGGAAAATCCCATGGACGGAGAAGCCTGGTAGGCTATAGTCCATGCAGTAGCAAACAGCTGAACACGACAGAGCGACTTCACCTTGGCTCAGAGGTTAAAGCGTCTGCCTCCAATGCGGGAGACCTGGGTTCGATCCCTGGGTCGGGAAGTTCCCCTGGAGAAGGAAATGGCAATCCACTCCAGTATTCTTGCCTAGAGAATCCCATGGACGGAGAAGCCTAGTAGGTTACAGTCCACGGGGTCGCAAAGAGTCGGACACGACTGAGCGACTTCACCTCACCACCTTGATCCCTGGGCGGGAAGATCCCCTGGAGGAGGACATGGCAACCACTCCAGTGTTCTTGCCTGGAGAATCCCATGGCCAGAGAAGCCCAGCAGGCTAGAGTTCATAGGGTCACACAGAGTCGGACACGACTGAGCAGCTTAGCACACACAACTAAGTATCTGCAAATTCCAGTCAGTTATAAAATCTGTTACCTTCAAGAACTAGAGAACCCTAGAGCCCAGCTTTTGTAAACCCATCTTCCTATGTTTCACTAATACAAATTCTATTTTTTTTTTAATGTAACCAGTCCAACAGATGCTATTTTTATATGACTGTCTAATTATGATATGTCCCTCTGGTATTATTGGGGGATTAATAAAAGAACTCAATCTTATTTTAAGACTATATAATTGATGAAAATTTCTCTTGGGACACCAAGAGGCTATCCTTGATCCCTGGGCGGGAAGATCCCCTGGAGGAGGACATGGCAACCACTCCAGTGTTCTTGCCTGGAGAATCCCATGGCCAGAGAAGCCCAGCAGGCTAGAGTTCATAGGGTCACACAGAGTCGGACACGACTGAGCAGCTTAGCACACACAACTAAGTATCTGCAAATTCCAGTCAGTTATAAAATCTGTTACCTTCAAGAACTAGAGAACCCTAGAGCCCAGCTTTTGTAAACCCACCTTCCTATGTTTCACTAATACAAATTCTATTTTTTTTTTAATGTAACCAGTCCAACAGATGCTATTTTTATATGACTGTCTAATTATGATATGTCCCTCTGGTATTATTGGGGGATTAATTAAAATAACTCAATCTTATTTTAAGACTATATAATTGATGAAAATTTCTCTTGGGACACCAAGAGGCTAGAAGGTCTTCTAACAAAAGCACACATCAGCCTCAGTCTCAAGACAGTTATGCAGTGTGGATTCATTACCAGCCAGCTCTCAGTTCAAAGGCAATTCTAGGAGAGTGCTTTAGTGAATCTAGAATCTAAGGTTGTTCTTGGTGTCATATGGGCTCCTACACTGACATGACTTTGTTTTATGTTCTGGAAGAGATTCATAAATAGGAACCAGTGCTAAACGCAATATTTTGTTTTGTTTCAGTACTGTAGGGTGTACATGCAGTTTGTTACAGGTCTAAATAAGAAAAAAAACATTTCCAGAAGCACCATCCTATAGCAATAAAATAGTTTTAATCAAAAGCTTGGTTGAGCTACATGAAACAGAAGTACACAATACCATTCAGTGTGAAGGTTTAAAGGTGAATTCTTTAATTCTGTTGAAGAAGGAACTGGATTTGCAGACACCAAAAAAAAAAAAAAAAACTAAGGGAAAAGATAGTCCTAGTGGAGGGGAAAGAAGCAAAGCTATGGACTTTGTAGTGAAGCACACATTTTCCCATGACTAACTAGAAAGGAAAGTTTCAAAGTCACATTATAGAGGAAAGCACTGGAAAAACCCAGAGAAAAAAGCAATTCTGTATCAAGTTGTAGACAAAGAAGAGGATTGGACACTCATAACTTCATGTTACCAGGACCTTCTAGGGAGCTCATGGGCAAGGACACTGCCTGATTCTGGCCTTGAACTAGAGGGTACACATCTGTCCAGGACTACTGGCTACTGCTACCTCTTACAAAGTGGCCATTACTGGGTTGATTAATTAATTAATTAACCTAAAGGAAGGTTTTACATAACTCAGATACGGGCATGAAAAATTGACTTTTTGCTTTAGAAGAGTTGACAGAGGAGATTATATCCCTCTTTGCTGTTGCTATTGTTCACTCACTCGTTTGTGTCTGACTCATAATATCCCCAGGACTGCAGCATGCCAGGCTTCCCTGACCTTCACTATCTCACAGAGTTTGCTCGAATTCATGTCCAATGAGCTATGATGCTATCTAACCATCTCAACCTCTGCCGACGCTTCTCCTTTTACCTTCAGTCTTTCCCAGCATTAGGGTCTTTTCCAATGAGTCAGCTCTTCACATGAGGTAGCCAAAGCATTGGAGCTTCAGCTTTAACATCAGTCCTTCCAATGAATATTCAGGGTTGATTTCCTTTAGGATTGACTAGTTTGATCTCCTTCCTGTCCAAGGGGCTCTCAAGAGTCTTCTCTAGCAGCACAGTTTGAAAGCATCAATTCTTTGGCATTCAGCCTTCTTTATGGTCCAAAACTCACATCCATACACAACTACAGGAAAAATCATAGCTTTGATTAGATGGACCTTTGTCAGGAAATTGATGTCTTTGCTCTTTAAGATGCTGTCTATGTTTGTCAAAGTTTTTCTTCCAAGGAGCAAGCATCTTTTAATTTCATGGCTGCAGTCAACATCAGCAGTGATTTTGGAGCCCAAGAAAACAAAATCTGCCACTGCTTTCAATTTTTCCCTTTCTATTTGCCATGAAGTGATGGGACCAGATGCCATGAATGTTTTTTGAATGTTGAGTTTCAAGCCAGCTTTTTCACTCTCTTCTTCCACACTCATCAAGAGGTTCTTTAGTTCCTCTTTACTTTCTGCCATCAGAGTGGCATCATCTGCATATCTGAGGTTGTTGATATTTCTTCTGGCAATCTTGATTCCAGCTTGCAATTCATCCAGCCTGGTATTTCACATGATGTGCTCTGCATATAAGTTAAATAAGCAGGGTAACAATATACAGCTTTGTTGTACTCCTTTCCCAATTTGGAACCAGTCCATTGTTCCATATCCAGCTCTAAATCTTGCTTTATGCTGTTATTGTTCAGTTGCTCAGTTGTGTCTCTTTTCAACCCCGTGGACTGAAGCACACCAGTCTTTCCTGTCTCTGCTTTTTAATACACTAAGTTTGTTATAGCTTTCTTCCAAGGAGCAAGCATCTTTTAATTTTTAATTTCATGCCTTCTTAACCTACATACAGTTGCTTCTTGACCTGAATATGATTTTCTCAGGAGACAGGTAAGGTGATCTGGTATTCTCATCTCTTTAAGAATTTTCTACAGTTTGTTGTGATACACACAAAGGCTTTCATGTAGTCAACAAAACAGAAGTAGATGTTTTCCTAGAATTCTCTTGCTTTCCCTATTATGATCCAGCGAATGTTGGCAATTTGATCTCTGGTTCCTCCGCCTTTTCTAAATCCAGCTTGTTTATATGGAAAGTTCTCGGTTCATGTACTACTGAAGCCTAGCTTGAAGGATTCTGAGTATAACCTTCATAGCATGTGAAATGAGCACAGTCATGCAGTAGTTTGAATACTCTTTGGCATTGCCCTTATTTGGGATAGCTCAGCTGGAATCCATCACCTCCAATATCTTTGTTCGTAGTAATACTTCCTAAGGCTCACTTGACTTCACCCTCTAGGATATCTGGCTCTAGGTGAGTGACCACAATATCGTGGTTATCTGGGTCATTAAGACCTTTCTGTATAGTTCTTCTGTGTATTCTTGCCACCTCTTCTTAATCTCTTTTGCTTCTGTTAGGTCCTTACCTTTTCTGTCTTCTATTGTGCCCATCTGTGTGTGAAATGTTCCCTTGATCTCTCAATTCTCTTGAAGATATCTCTAGTCTTTTCCATTCTACTATTTTCCTCTATTTATTGGCACTGTTCATTTAAGAAGGCCTTCTTGTCTCTCCTTGCTATTCTCTGAAACTCTGTATTCAGTCGGGTATATCTTTCCCTTTATCCCTTGCTTTTCACTTCTCTTCTTTCCCAGCTATTTGTAAATAAAGCCTCCTCAGACAACCATTTTGCTTCCTTACATTTCTTTTTCTTTGGGATAGTTTTGTTCACTGCCTCCTGTACAATGTGCAAACTTCTGTCCATAGTTCTTCAGGCTCTCTGTCTACCAGATCTAATCCCTTGAATCTATTTGTCACCTTACTGTATAATCATAAGGGATGTGATTTAGGTCATACCCAAATTGCCTAATAGTTTTCTCTACTTTCTTCAATTTAAGCCTGAATTTTGCAATAAGGAGCTGATGATCTGAGCTCCAGTCAGCTCTAGATCTTGTTTTTCCTAACTGTATAGAGCTTCTCCATCTTTAGCTTCAAAGAATGTAATCAATCTGATTTTGGTATTGACCATTTGGTGATGTCCATGTGTAGAGTCGTCTTTTGTGTTGTTGGAAAAGGGTGTTTCCTATTACCAGAGTGTTCTCTTGACAAAACTCTGTTAGCCTTTGTCCTCTTCATTTTGTACTCTAAGACCAAAATTGCCTGTTACTCCAGTTATCTCTCGACTTCCTAAATATCCCATTTACCTAATACATAAAGGAACAAAGTAATGAACTCCCTTAATTGCTGGTTCCTTGTAAGATGTTACCAATATCCTATGTTTTATCATGATACACACATTACCAGGTTATCTATATTTCTATATTAAAAATAAAGTGCAGACAAACTCCCTGTGAAATGATTAGGGCTTAATACATCCTAAAACTGAAGTAAAGCTAGTACTATTTCAATTGGATACATTTTAACAATTACAGAGATGGTTGATATCATAATATGAATCTTGAAGATCAAAATGTTTTAAAGATCAGTTCAAATATTACTTAAAATTTTCTTATTGCTAAACTTTGCTCATTGTTATAAAACAAGAATTATTGCACATAAATATTTTATAATCTGCATTTTATCTAATAAATCATGAAAGATGGTTGAACATTCAGCCCCTATGCAATCAACATGAACCCAACAAACCTAGTTCTATGAACAATGTCTAATAAGCATAGTGCTTAATGAAATTTGGTTATTAGAATTTATATCAGGAAAGAAAATCTGTAGTAGTTTATTGATTTTACTTGATCACTAATGCACTAGAAGGCTCTTAAATGTCTCTAAATTTTTACATGACACAAATGCGTAATAATTACAGCTGTGAGGCCTCTCTTGGCCATCATTATTTTTATTCATTAAAACAGTTTCTATCATGATGCTATCCTTTGGGGTTTGGAATTTAATGGGGAATAAAATCTTGAAAAAGTTAAGTTTTCAGAGTCAAATTCATAAGAACAATGTATTAAGAATGGAAAATGAAATCTAGGGTACAGAAAATGGACCCAGAGGGCAAACTAGGGAGGAACTGCCCCTTTTCGCGTTGTTACCCATACCTCGCTCCAGCTTTCTTTCATCTTCATTTATACACCCCATTGCCTCATCATAGCTATCCAGACACTGTACCAAAGCAAACTGACAGCCCTGTGTGGGTTGCCTAATTACAGTAACCTGAGATTCAGCCACTTGGTAGCCAATTTTCCCCTTCTGAAGGAAGGTCTACTAATGATTTGTATCATCATAATTATTAATACCTCAAAGGCAACCCCACCCAGAAATGCTGAGAACTGGTGGGATAGGACATGGGAGGTGCCAGTGTGTGCCTTTAAATACTTATCATCACAGCACAGGCTCCCCTCTCTGCAGGCAGCTCTGAAGAGCTGTCAGCCTCTTCATTCTCTCTCTTGCACACTAGAGTCTGGTCTTTGTATTTAGCTTCTGTTCTGGAGGATTCTGGACAGGACCATGAGTGATGACGAGCTGTCTGCCTTGGTGGTGGATAATGGGTCAGGGATGTGCAAGGCAGGCTTTGGTGGTGACGATGCCCCCAGGGCTGTGTTCCCTTCCATGGTGGGGCGTCCCCGGCACCAGGGGGTCATGGTAGGCATGGGCCAGAAGGACTGCTATGTGGGGGATGAGGCCCAGAGCAAGAGAGGCATCCTGACCCTGAAGTACCCCATTGAGCATGGAGTGGTCACCAACTGGGACGACATGGAGAAGATATGGCATCACACCTTCTACAACGAGCTCCGCGTGGCTCCAGATGAGCATCCCATCCTCCTCACTGAGGCACCCCTCAACCCCAAGATCAACCGGGAGAAGATGACTCAGATCATGTTCGAGGCTTTCAACACACCTGCCATGACGTGGCCATCCAGGCCGTGCTGTCCCTCTATGCCTCAGGCCGGACCACCGGCATCGTGATGGACTCTGGGGATGGGGTCACTCACACTGTGCCCGTCTATGAAGGCTATGCCCTGCCTCATGCCATTCTACGTCTGGACCTGGCCGGCAGAGACCTGACCGATTACCTCATGAAGATCCTGACAGAACGAGGCTACAGCTTCACCACCACGGCTGAGCGGGAGATTGTTCGTGACATCAAAGAGAAGCTGTGCTATGTGGCCCTAGACTTTGAGCAAGAGATGGTCAGCACTGCAGCATCCTCCTGCCTGGAGAGAAGCTACGAGCTTCCCGACGGGCAGGTGATCACCATTGGGAATGAGCGCTTTCGATGTCCAGAAGCCATTTTCCAGCCTTCCTTTCTGGGCATTGAGTCCAGTGGAATCCACGAGACAACCTTCAACTCTATTATGAAGTGCGATGTGGATATTCGCAAGGACCTGTATGCCAACACCGTGCTGTCCGGAGGCAGCACTATGTACCCTGGCATTGCTGACCGGATGCAGAAGGAAATTGTAGCCCTGGCACCCAGCACCATGAAGATCAAGATCATCGCTCCCCCCGAGCGGAAGTATTCCGTTTGGATTGGGGGCTCCATTCTGGCCAGCCTGTCCACGTTCCAGCAAATGTGGATCAGTAAGCAGGAGTACGATGAGGCTGGTCCTCCCATCGTCCACAGGAAGTGTTTCTGACTGGCCTTCCACGCTAATGCATTGGCATTGTCCCCAAGCTCCAGATCATGGCGATAGTACTGCTTTTATCCACTTCCAGTTGAGTCAAGGTAAATTTCCACTCTTGCTAGTGTGTAAACTAGCAAACTCATCTCCGTCCAAGCATTGTGGGCTCCCGCCCAGCTAACGATATTTGACCTCTATCAACTTCTGGAGAATTCTGATATTCTATTCTATTTTCATTACCATTAGGGGTCAAAGAAATATAGACTTGCTTAAATGAAAATAAATGACAAGGAGTAAAGTGAGAAAGTCCTTCCAGAACAGATAACTAGAATTTTCAATCTTTAAACACTAGTTCTTGCTTTAAATGTTTAACAATAGCAGGCTGTACAACCTGTAAAAAAAAATGTGTATGTATTTAGCAAACATGCCTCATTAGTTAGAATTTTGGTTTTGTTCTACTTCTTTGTATAGAGACAGTGGATTATATGGGTCAATGATATTCATATTTATATAAGCACTGAGGAAATAGAATAATCTATCTTAAAATATACTGATAAATCTAGCTATCTGAACAGCTAATGTGAATTTCTTAATTCTCCAACAGTCACCATTTCGGTAACTCCTTATTTTGTTTCCTTTATTACATAAGCATAATGGAACAGCAGCATTCCATTAATATTCATAAAGTTTATAAATCAACTGAACTTTTAGCTCAGAGTAGAGTTTTGCTGATCAAATGTGTATTCTAATATCTGACTTATCAAACTTCATTATACTTGTAAAACAGCAAAACTGTTACAGATAAGGCCTAACTTTTAAAACAGAGAGGAAAATTATAATATCAAATTAATTAACATCATCATGCTACAGTTTGACAAAACTAATTTTATTTCCATTGCTTAGCATTATAGCATGTCTTGAGTTATTTCTATAGATCATGATTTTGAATATTTCTCTTATCAGGGATTTCACTGTGGAAAAACATATCTGCAGCATTTTTGTAAACTACAAATTCTAATACCAGTATAATAATTTCAATTTTATTATTGGAAGATTTTAGAATAATTCTATTTTATTATGTCCAGTAACAGGCAATATCTCTTTATGTGAAGTGTCTCTAAAATATCAACATCTTACAAAGTATCTGTGTATCTTCCTATGTTCTCTAAACATTTTTAAGGAATTCAGTGGTGATTTTCAACCAATTTTAAATACTAGCACATTTATTTCAACCCATTCTGTTACTTCTCATTAAGTGAATATCAGGATATTTGTGTTTTTCAGGGTTTTTCTCTGAAATTTTAGAATATCTGGGGGGAGTTGCTTATAAGCCATTATCACCGGCTCAGGAAAAGGAATTTTCTTCTCTTTTTGTTTTGTTTGGGAAGCTTATACTTGTGTTTTAAATGTTAAATTGGAGTCTTTAAGCTTTCTTTTCCTTAAAAATTTTCAGAGAATTTGACTGTTGCTTATTTCCTTTAATCTGAAAACAGTTTTTAATTCATTTAACCAAAATTAACCTCCAAAGGCACTTTATTTTTGAAGACTTGAGTTTCCTTTCTTCTTTAACTTTAAATAAATGAAAATTAATTCACACCTACATTTCCTGTTTTTTCTCCTCAATTCTTCCCAAAGAAATATAGCTGGGCATACACACAGAGGAAACCAGAATTGAAAGAGACACATGTATCCCAATGTTCATCACAGCACTGTTTATAATAGCCAGGACACGGAAACAACCTAGATGTCCATCAGCAGATGAATGGATAAGAAAGCTGTGGTACATATACACAATGGAGTATTACTCAGCCATTAAAAAGAATACATTTGAATCAGTTCTAATGAGGTGGATGAAACTGGAGCCAATTATACAGAGTGAGTTAAGCCAGAAAGAAAAACACCAATACAGCATCCTAATGCATATATATGAAATTTAGAAAGATGGTAATGATAACCCTGTATGTGAGATAGCAAAAGAGACACAGATGTATAGAACAGTCTTTTGGACTCTGTGGGAGAGGGAGAGGGTAGGATGGTTTGGGAGAATGGCATTGAAACATGTATAATATCATATAAGAAATGAATCACCAGTCTAGGTTCGATGCAGGATACAAGATGCTTGAGGCTGGTGCACTGGGATGACCCAGAGGGATGGTACGGGGAGGGAGGTGGGAAGGGGGTTCAAGATTTGGAACACGTGTATACCTGTGGTGGATTCATGTTGATGTATGGCAAAACCAATACAATATTGGAAAGTAAAAATAATAATAATAATAATAAATAATAATTTTAAAAAAAAAGAAATGTAAGATGATCCTGAGAGGATCACATTTTTTAATTTATTTATATTTTTTAATGAAAGGATAATTGCTTTACAGAATTTCATTGTTTTCCGCCAAATATCGACATGAATCAGCCATAGGTATATGTGTATATCCCCTCCCTCTGAACTTCCCTCCCATCTCCCTCCCCATCCCACCCCTCTAGATTGTCACAGAGCCCCTGTTTGGGTTCCTTGAATCATACAGAAAATTCCCATTGGCTATCTATTTTACATATGATAATGTAAGTTTCCATGTTACTCTCTCCATACAGAGAGGATCACTTTTTATACATGTAACCTATTCATTCATATAACTTTATACCTCATACATTTGACCATGTAGACATTAAAAGGAAATTAAAATTTTAAAAAAAGCAAAAGGACTAGTAGATAAGGTTATAAATTCCTTGCAGTCTTCATTAAAAAGTTAAGTTTTAGTGGATGAACTGGTCTTCAGGTAATTAGTAGGCAGAGTTAGTAGCAATAATAATAATAGCTTGAATTTATACTCTGCAACACTTCCCATTTACAGAGTGGTTCTCGAAAACATTGACCTACATTCTCAATTACTGGAAAAAACGTATCTCCCCATTCACAGGAAATTCTAGGACACGTAAACTGTTCCTCTAAGAGACAGAACTATTGAGCCCTAGATCATTAGCTGTAAATATGAATTCCATAATGCAAATAAATTTAAGCCTGAGGTCTTTGGATATTCCGTTCATCAACACTGACGGATGGATGAATTCAACTAGGAAACACTCACAACTTTAAATTTTAGAATCAATGTCGTCTTTTCAGGTAATGTAATTGGCTTGTTATTCATCAGTGGTTCACCAGATGGCACAGCACTGAGAGAGGCTTCACAGATGAATTTCACAGCATTGTAAGTGGTTCCCACCCTTTCCTGATGAACCACGCTGAGCAGCAATCTAGGACTGGGGTTGCACCTCAGCCTCCTTAAAACTGTTATTTCCTGACCACAGGTAATATTCTTCTGAAAGTGCACATGATGCAAAGCCAATACCTACACTTCTTCCCTAACTAAAGTCATGCTAGACCACGGATTGAGCCTTACATTCACAATTCTGTTATGGAGAAGAGGATAGAACTAAGTATTACATTTTTCAGATAATCAAAAGAATAATCTTTTGACATGTCAAGAGCCTTACCACATTGATTCACTCATTTTGCAGCTGTAAATTCCATAGGGTTGCAAAGAGCCAGACACACCTTAGGGAGTGAACAACAACAAACAACAAATGCTAAAATTTACTAGGAAAGTATTTCAAGGACATTAGGGAATTTACGATCCAGTAATGAGGGAAATTACATAGAGTGGAAAGCAGCATGATCTAATGATGGTTCATAGACTAGACATGGTCCATGGCCTGTGATAATTCTAATAAGGACAGTTTAAGTCTGGGTGATCAAAGGAGATCACCTCCAAAGAATAGATGGAGTCACTGAGTTAAGTCTTAAGGCACACACAAGTTGTACAGAACATAAAAACTTTCCTTAGATGGTTCAGGCACCATTATGATCACTATTTATTAGGGTTGGTAGGTGGTTAATTCTTATTTTGAAGGTCTCCATTGGAACATGCCAGAAACTGTAAGGAAGTACATTTAAGGCTCAGCTCAGAGTCTTTTCTAGCCTTCCTTCCTCCTTTTCCAAGGAAAAGTGGTGAAGTCCTCCCTGTGCTCCAGCTGTATCATTTGCATGCGTATAGCATCATTGTTATCATTGAGAAGGAAATGGCAACCCACCCCAGTGTTCTTGCCTGGAGAATCCCAGGGACGGGGGAGCCTGGTGGGCTGCCATCTGTGGGGTCACACAGAGTCAGACACGACTGAAGCGACTTAGCAGCAGCAGCAGCATCGCACCTATAACATGCGTCCACACTCTCCCACCCGCACCCAACAATGAGCACCTGGAGGACAGAGGTAAGGACAGTATTTGTCCACCTTTGAACCATCCAGGATTTTCCTAATGTTAGGCACAGATGATTAATCCAGTAAATGTGGTTTGAATGAATAAATGAGTGAATTCATGGAATCTGATATACATCATGAGTGTCACAGTTCTGCTTTATCAATTTTTTACCACTCTCTTCTTAGCTCCTGTCTTCTGGGGTCTGCCACTTTTGTTGTGTTGTCTTTCCTCTGAGGCATATTTTTTCTTTATCCCTTTTTTATCTCTTCTCTTTCCTATTCAGTTCTCCTATGCCTTTCAACCTACAGAGCTGAATGTTAAAAGCTTTTGCTCATCCATAAAATTTTCCCATTCTTCTAATTAAACAAAGGAGCAATCAACCTCATCTTTTGGAGTGTGAGCTAGCTAAGTAGCTGCTGAAATTTTAGCCTAAAAAAAGAGAAGAAGGAAAAAGAAGGAAGAATGAATGAATGAATGAATGAAAGAGAAGTTTTTCAGTGAATACAATAGTATATTCAACTCTTCTAATCTATTCACATTCTTGCTGACATTTTTCTCTTTTTTTCTAAACTCCAGATTGCACTAGAGTTGAGTTTCAGACATCTGACTCCCTAATAACTCAGACATTAGAATATATTGAAAAGTCTACTTTTTTTGGTAACTATTCACAGCTTCCTTCTAAAATTTATAAAAGATTCTTTTCAAAATATGGTTTTGATGTTAAGAACTAAGCACACGGTTTGGCCAACACTGCTTCCAGATGTTGATAAGTATACTTGGAATGTCTTTAGGGATATATATGTACATATCAGTAGAAAACCTGCTCATTAAAATTAACTGATACCTGAAGACTTCCTCTTTAAATATGAAGGATCTGTCTGAACTCTGTCATTTTTTTTAAGCTAATACCATAATTAATAAAAAACAATAGATACTCCTCAAGCTGCCTGCCTTGTTTTTCAAGTCATTCCACATCTGCTGTTCTAATCATATTACAGTTTTAGATTCAGTTAAATCTAGTCAACAGATGTGCCAATGTGATAGGATGACAGATATTTTACCTAGACAACACCCTAACACCACTTGAAAAATGGAAAATCTTATTTAATTGGCTACTTGACAACATGTAAGTCAAAAGCCAAGTTGTTCTCTCTGGGATTGGGAATGAGGCCTTTGTAACTATATGCATACCATACGAAACAGCATCTGGTAAAGAAGGGAGAGGACGTGATACACAGACACAGCAGAAGGATTTACGTTCCCGTTCATGTCTCTTTCATGGAGATGTTGCCGTAAGAGGGGTTTTTCTTAACTCTTTTATAGGTTAGGGGTGAACGGGGAAAGCCAGATGCCAACAAGATATTTTAACTTCATGGCTCCTGCATATTCTTTATGACTCACTCAGAGCATCCCCAAATCATTCCCTGTTCTTTCAATTGATAAATAGTAACTACGCAACATTGTCTATTTTTTCCATAGCTGGATCATGAGCGAAAAGCTGGCTTCAACAGTGACAACAAAATTATGTTTACCAGTGATGATACTGGGATCTTCTAGGGCAATTCACAGTGTTCATAGTTCAAAAATGGAAGGTTTCCACAGAAATACAAGCTTTTTATAAATCTTCAATTACCCAAGTAATAAGAACTTATGATATGTGAAATCTACAATTTCTAGATAATAAGTAAAATGACAGAAGAAATCATAAATATGCCCCTCAGTTCGGTTCAGTTCAGTCGCTCAGCTGTGTCTGACTCTTTGCGACCTCATGAATCACAGCACGCCAGGCCTCTCTGTCCATCACCAACTCCCGGAGTTCACTCAGACTCACATTCATCGAGTCCGTGATGCCATCCAGCCATCTCATCCTCTGTCGTCCCCTTCTCCTCCTGCCCCCAATCCCTCCCAGCATCAGGGTCTTTTCCAATGTGTCAACTCTTTGCATGAGGTGGCCAAAGTACTGGAGTTTCAGCTACTTATTGTAAAAAATGGTATTCATTTAATGATTAGAATCAAAACATTACATCCTTGGCTAAATAGTCAATTTTATCAAAGTGGAAGAAATTATCTGTAGCAGAATAAATACAAAATGTACAATTTTCAAATTTTGATGGACTCAGAGAAACAACAGTTGAAACAAAGAAAAAGAAAGTATATTAATTTTAAAAAGAGACAGTAAAGATAACAAGAACATTCTTTCCCTTTATCTGTCCTCTTTTATTAATATTTGATACTAGGTATGGCTTAACATCACTTACTGTTTTGACTAATCAACCAAAGTTACAAATAATAAAAAATAAAATTATCAACTCTCTATGGTAGAATGGAATACAAATCAGCAAAGCTTTGTGACCAGTGGGATATTAGGAAAAAGGAGGAAAGGGAGAGGAGGAGTTTAGACCATAAATGATGTGCATAACAATGCTCAAACCATAACCAATTTGAGTAATCATTACTTTCATATTTGAGTCACTGTGGCCAAGAATTACAGCAAGTATGGTTGACTGCTTTTCCAACATTGGCCCCACAAAGGGACTCTGACAATCCAGAGTCAAGAAGGCAGGATGCATATATTAAAGTGATTGTTTCCCTTTTTTTAATTCAGTTTTTGTCTTGATTTTTAGCTAACCAACAACTGAGTGTGTGCATGCATGCTCAGTCATGTCTGATTCTTTGCAACCCCATGGACTGTAGCACACAAGTCTCCTCTGTCCATAGAATTTTCCAGGCAAGAATATTGGAGTGGATTGCCATTTCCTTCTCCAGAAAATCTTCTCAACCCAGGGATCAAACCTGTATCTCTTACATCTCTGTATTGGCAGGCAAGTTCTTTACCAGCTGAACCAATTCAGCAAGAATTCTCTTTTGTGGTAACGTTAGTGGGAGGCAAGGTCCAGGCTCATACTCATTCACTAACAGCTAGAGCTTAGACTAAGTCTATCAAATGCTCCAATCAGAGATTTTAACACTGGCAATCTGAGAAAATGCCCCGAATATGCTAGAAATGTTGAAAAATTATTCACAGTTTCAGTGACAGCGGGAGGCCATCAATGACCATGGCAAGATCCCATGGTAGAATCCTAACCAGACTATTGCTTTGACATGACTTTAGTTAATTTTCTAGACTCTTCACTTAGTGTCTGTCCATTTTTTAGTGGAATATGAATTACTCATCATCCCTCCAAAAATTTCTTTTCTGGCTTAAACCACCTAAAGGCAATTTCTGTTGATTAAATCAAGTATGCTGATTGAAACATAGTCTGATACCAGAGAATGAAACTGCAGGTAATGGACCCTTAAAGAAATGGGCAGACCTAGGACTGGTTATCTGGCTAAAAGCAGTAAGAATCCCTCTAGTATTCAGGAAAGAGAATATTCTAACTCATGGCAGACAGGAGAAACAGCTCATTAAATTATCTCTTGGGATCACTTAAAATGAAGTCCTTTTGGACTTCAAGGCTGTGGGGGACCAATTTTTCAGTGTCATGAAACAACATAAAGGATGTGAGGAATTCCACATAGAGCAGTGGATGGCTTCTTTTCCTGGCTCTGGCCAGTTCAAAAAAGAGAGTAACACAGTCAAATCATGGCCTCCATCTCAAAGCACAGACTGAGCTAAAAGAATCTTTTTATCTCTTAGAGATATAAAGCTGCTGCTGCTGCTGCTAAGTCGCTTCAGTAGTGTCCAACTCTGTGCGACCCCATAGACGGCAGCCTACCAGACTTCCTGTCCCTGGGATTTTCCAGGCAAGAATGCTGGAGTGGGTTGCCATTTCCTTCTCCAGTGTATGAAAGTGAGAAGTAAAAGTAAAGTCACTCAGTCGTGTCTGACTCTTAGCAACCCCATGGACTGCAGCCCACCAGGCTCCTCCGTCCATGGGATTTTCCAGGCAAGAGTACTGGAGTGGGGTGCCATTGCCCTCTCTGAACAAGTACCTTAAAAACAAACTCCACGATTGAATTCACAGACTCACTAGAATGTTCATGTTAAATATAGAGCAATGATGGGAAAAAATGGGGCCCAAAAATCAAAGTGGAGCTATTTAGGAGGTTTATGAGAACTAGGAGACTCCAAACATCCAGCCACACCCCCTTGTAGCCATAGCAACCTCTTTTCCTCATCTGATGAGGCCTTCACTATTTGGTTGCATAAATACAGATGAAACAGCCTTAGATGTTGGAGGTATCTTGAAAGGAAAAGCTAATTTTATCATTTAAGGTCCTTGTAGGTAAGATACAGAATACCCAAAGGGTTATAACTGAAAAGGATTTATTTTATAACTGTTTACAAAGGTCTAGGTTCCAAGGTAGCATTCGTGGTAAAGAAGCCGTCAGCTGATGAAGGAGACATACACAGAAATAGGTTCAATCCCTGCGTCGGGAAGATCCCCTGAAGGAGGGTATGGCAACCCACTCCAATATTCTTGCCTGCAGAATCTCATGGAGAGAGGAGCCTGGTGGGGTACAGACCATGAGGTCACAAAGAATCAGACACGACTAAAGCAAACTGAGCAAGCAAGTGAGCGAGGCAGCTTTAAGGAACCAATAAGGAATGATGAGGCACCCCATGCTAACAGCAAGAAACGATTATCAGGACTAAGCCCAAAGGAGCAAGAAAAGAAAGACATGTGGCCTGAAACCAGTGAGAGCTGTCCAGGAAGCGGACCCCCCACTGGGAACTATGGGGATAGAGAAATACAGTCCCAACCAGGACCCTGGCTGAAGAAGAAAGAAGAAGGCAAAGGAAAAGCTCTGAACTCTCTCCTCTTCCACTACCCAAGATCTTGTTTCCCATTCACCTAAACCAGTGAGAAGTCAGAAGTCAAAGGAGCTCAGTCCAAGAAATCAGTTTGCACTGTGTTCAGTGACACTGTCCAAGAGATCGGTTTGCCAAAGCACTAAGGAAGACAGAGAAGACAAAGAACCAATGGGAAGGAGGAAACACATAATGACCTGCACACCCATGCTCCTCCTGCCCGGCTTCACAGTCACCTCTATTATTTTTAGACCTAGAGTCAGATCCCAACATGATCCCAATTGACTTCACTTCTGAAGTCAAAAATCTGGAGGAAAGGGCTTAGCTGCAAAAAAGGAACCGTGAGATTTTGCTAATCTCTTCAGACAAAAATCTTGGAAATCTGTGTAAAAGAGTGCTTTGCTCCTTGTAAAGGGAAAAATCTGATAAGAAGAGTTCTCTACCTAAGATGGAAAAGCATAGGTTTATATCAGGCTGAAGTCACACTTAGGAGTTTTCTCAGTGAGTATGTTACCTTTAATGCGATAGCTTCAATAATTGATATCAGTTCCAATTGTGTGCTGCAATAATTGCTGGAAATTTGGACTAAGTGCTGAGCCCTATTAGGTAAAGTTGAGATGCTGGAAATTCCCTACTGTAATACTGAGGAAGGAATCAAAAGATTCTGCAAGATAGGAATAACCGATTAGGTTGATCAAATGCTCCCTCTCCCACACTCCCTAACTACGTTCTCCTAGCAAATCTGGAGTAATACTTTTCACCAAGACCTTGGGAAACACATTGGAATGGAACCTACAGTATTGCTAAATTCTTTGTATTTGGTGGGCTGTTTGGTGGGGCATGTTTCCCAGGTGTTCGGATAAGGCCTCACACCAAAGAAAGAATGACTGTGACTTGCGGGTACTGTGGTTCACATGGATTCATTAAGCAGATGGAATAGAATTTCAGTTGAAAGTGAACATTTGCTTAGAACTTTTAAAGCATCAACCACTCACATCAGTGAAGTCTGTTCTCTTTGAAAATACAATGTGAGAAATTTTTGACATTTGAAATTTTTATTTCCAGCCCCAGCGATATTAAGGCTTACCACTTTAGGAAGGAAACACATGCTTTCAAATGTGATGAAATATCAGGCTATTCCAGGAAATATGCTTAAGTAACTTAATATGATTCTAACAAATCTTAAGGGAATAGGTAACCCAAACAATTCATCCTCCTTCCCTCAAAAAAGCTTCAGCATTTCCACTAATTCTTTAATTCTTTTAATATTGACCCATTATATATTGCCAAAACTAATATAACGAGAGATAATGTATTTAGCTATACTTGATTTATTTCAAGAAATAAAGAAAAAATGCTAAAAAGAAGTAACTTTCATGTAGGATAATTCTAGAAAGACAAATAAGACTCCCATAAAAAATTCAAAGTCCAACAAAATTAAGAAACAATTCAGCTCTCATCACTAGGCTTCAATTTAAGTGACAAAACCAATTAGGCACTTGAAGTTGAAAAGAAAAATTAAGTCTAAAGAAATTACATAAAGAAAGTTGACACTATATAAAACTCTTGAGTTTTCCATAAAAGTGCTCAAACCAGGTCAGGATTATCATTTTAATTCTTTAAGTGCAGACAATTTCAAAAACGATTGCTCTTGGATTAATGAATCAAATAAGACTCCCATAAAAAATTCAAAGTCCAACAAAATTAGAAACAATTCAGCTCTCATCACTAGGCTTCAATTTAAGTGACAAAACCAATTAGGCACTTGAAGTTGAAAAGAAAAATTAAGTCTAAAGAAATTACATAAAGAAAGTTGACACTATATAAAACTCTTGAGTTTTCCATAAAAGTGCTCAAACCAGGTCAGGATTATCATTTTAATTCTTTAAGTGCAGACAATTTCAAAAACGATTGCTCTTGGATTAATGAAACTTTCCACTTCTTATATTTGCTAAGTGCTTTGAATAAATCTCATCGCTGTACTTTCTCAGAAATCTCAAGACAGGGACACATTTTGTCTCTTAGTTCTGAGTCAATATACACAGCTGTTCAATCTATCAAGACATTCCATATCCCTGGCTGGAATAATAAAATGAGAGGTACAAGAGAGAATAATGAAACTGACTTCTGGTGTCTTCTCTACTCTATTACATGGGGTACATACATAAATGCTCTAATTTCTTCATTTGGCTAGCATGAATCACTAAGAGCTTCTTAGAATTTCAATAAGTCCACAATACTACCAAACACATTTCAGAGAAGTAAAAAGACCTGTTTGTGAAGCCTTTCAGTTTCCTCCAAATCACAATGCAAGTTGTTAACACCTGAGCAGCTCCCTCAGTTATGTGTGCCATGTGTATTTCTAGAATTTAATGACTTCTTTTTCACAAGAGCTCCTATCTCTTTTAGAATGACTGCATGTTACTAAAACACCTAGGTTTAGCTCTTAGTTTCGAAACTGGATTGCTACTAGGCAAGACAAGGTGTATGCAAGAGGAGCCTACCAACAAGTGAACAACCAAAGACCCTGCACAGGGTTATTCAGGAAAGACTCAGTTCAGTTCACTCACTCAGTCATGTCCGACTCTTTGCAACCCCATGAATCGCACCACGCCAGGCCTCTCTGTCCATCATCAACTCCTGGAGGTTACTCAAACTCATGTCCATCAAGTCGGTGATGCCATCCAGCCATCTCATCCTCTGTCGTCCCCTTCTCCTCCTGCCCTCATTCCTGTCCCTGGGATTCTCCAGGCAAGAATGCTGGAGTGAGTTGCCATTTCCTTCTCCAATGCATGAAAGTGAGAAGTAAAAGTAAAGTCATTCAGTCGTGTCTGACTCTTAGCAACCCCATGGACTGCAGCCCACCAGGCTCCTCCGTCCATGGGATTTTCCAGGCAAGAGTACTGGAGTGGGGTGCCATTGCCCTCTCTGAACAAGTACCTTAAAAACAAACTCCACGATTGAATTCACAGACTCACTAGAATGTTCATGTTAAATATAGAGCAATGATGGGAAAAAATGGGGCCCAAAAATCAAAGTGGAGCTATTTAGGAGGTTTATGAGAACTAGGAGACTCCAAACATCCAGCCACACCCCCTTGTAGCCATAGCAACCTCTTTTCCTCATCTGATGAGGCCTTTACTATTTGGTTGCATAAATACAGATGAAACAGCCTTAGATGTTGGAGGTATCTTGAAAGGAAAAGCTAATTTTATCATTTAAGGTCCTTGTAGGTAAGATACAGAATACCCAAAGGGTTTTAACTGAAAAGGATTTATTTTATAACTGTTTACAAAGGTCTAGGTTCCAAGGTAGCATTAGTGGTAAAGAAGCCGTCAGCCGATGAAGGAGACATACACAGAAATAGGTTCAATCCCTGCATTGGGAAGATCCCCTGAAGGAGGGTATGGCAACCCACTCCAATATTCTTGCCTGCAGAATCTCATGGAGAGAGGAGCCTGGTGGGGTACAGACCATGAGGTCACAAAGAATCAGACACGACTAAAGCAAACTGAGCAAGCAAGTGAGCGAGGCAGCTTTAAGGAACCAATAAGGAATGATGNAGAGTAGTGAGTAGACTCTTGGGTCAGGGCCTTGTGCTTTAGAAGAACTCTCAAAACACAAAAATTGTCTTTCTCTTTTTAATCCCACAAAAAAGATTTTTGAAAGTTTGATAACTGACTTGACTGAGGACAATTAAAGGAGAAGGAAGAATGGGCTGCAGAAGCCCCCAGGCCAGGTGGCAATGGGGACCAAGAGCCCAGGGGTATGATTGTGTCAGATGGTAGGAGGGGAGAAAAGAGGGTCACAGACTCTGCCTTTGCTTTTGTTTAAAGTGAAACAATAAATTATCTGTTTGACACATCTGATTTGCCCCCAAATAACAGCACACCCTCATCCCTCTTTTCTGTTCCCATGGTATCAATTTTAGAGGTGTTCAGAATGATTTGAAAAGCTCATGAAAAAAATGACGTGAAGTAGAGGGAAACATGCTCTTTCCAGCTGTCCAGAAGCCTGACTCAGTCCAGAGTTCCATCCTGAGACCTGCCGGGAGTGCTGGGCATAGACACAGCTCCTACGGGTCCCAGCAGAACCATTTAAAGTGAAACAATAAATTATCTGTTTGACACATCTGATTTGCCCCCAAATAACAGCACACCCCCATCCCTCTTTTCTGTTCCCATGGTATCAATTTTAGAGGTGTTCAGAATGATTTGAAAAGCTCATGAAAAAAATGACGTGAAGTAGAGGGAAACATGCTCTTTCCAGCTGTCCAGGAGCCTGACTCAGTCCAGAGTTCCATCCTGAGACCTGCCGGGAGTGCTGGGCATAGACACAGCTCCTACGGGTCCCAGCAGAACCATAGCACTGATGGTTCCTGGGAATCAGGGCTGGTCCCCAGTGGAGCATCCTCCAGTAACTTCCAGAGCACTTGCTTTCAGTCCAGGAAATAGGTTGCAGGGCTACCAGGTGGGAAGCTGCCCAGGATTCAGGCATAGTCTGGTTTCTAGTTTTTAAATATTTAGACATGTGCGCATGCACACATCCAGGTGAACTCTTGCCCTGAATGCTTTACATGTTAGGGGCAGACCAAAGGCAGTTTCCTCCTGTCATCACTATAGGTTGCAGGGCTACCAGGTGGGAAGCTGCCCAGGATTCAGGCATAGTCTGGTTTCTAGTTTTTAAATATTTAGACATGTGCGCATGCACACATCCAGGTGAACTCTTGCCCTGAATGCTTTACATGTTAGGGGCAGACCAAAGGCAGTTTCCTCCTGTCATCACTAAATCAATCACTAGAAGGATGTTGATGGACCTAAGAAGTGGAACATAGCCAAACCCTCCAAGCTATAGACACAGACCTAGCCAGGGAGGCATAAAAACAAGAGAACTGAGCAGAGAGGGCACCTCTGGAGAATAAACATCTTTCAAATAAATCAAGGTGCCTTCAGTCCTAGAAATATATAACAGTTTCTCTGCACGTCAATTTAATGAATTCTATTCTATCTGTGGAGTTCCAACATCCTTTACGGTAAAGAAAATTGGATTTACATTAACAGAATGTCCATAAAACTCTTTAAATCCAGTCCTCTTTTATGTCACATGGTCTTCATCTCGTGAAGAATGTGGTAGTCTGGTTGTTTCAGAAGCTATTTCAGGAGAAACATGTCTGGTAAAGTCCTACGAAGCCAGCAGCTGGGCTGCCTTGGGAACGTTCATCTGCTGCTATTTCCAGTCCCTGCAATTTCTGTGCCTTGAGATTCATCTTTTGATAGGGAGGCTGACCACCCACAATCCACTGTTATAAGCCATCCTTTCTGACATTTCTAGTATAGATTCTCAGTTAGGAAAAAGTGCTACACTGATATAATAAAAATGTCTTTCTAGGGAAATACTCCAAGAAGGGAAAATAAGAATATCAAAGCTGATCAGAAAGATCATCTTAACAGGAAATCTTCAACCCTTCAACCAAGAAAATAAATGTTAAAGCTCAACATTCAGAAAACTAAGATCATGGCATCTGGTCCCATCACCTCATGGCAAATAGATGGGGAAACAGTGGAGATGGTGGCTGACTTTATTTTGGGGGGCTCCAAAATCACTGCAGATGTTGATTGCAGCCATGAAGACACTTACTCCTTGGAAGGAAAGTTATGACTAATCTAGACAGCATATTAAAAAGCAGAGACATTACTTTGCCAGCAAAGGTCCATCTAGTCAAGACTATGGTTTTTCCAGTAGTCATATATAGATGTGATAGTTGGATTCTAAAAAAAGCTGAGCACCAAAGAATTGATGTTTTTGAACTGTGGTGTTGGAGAAGACTCTTGAGAGTCCCTTGGACTGCAAGGAGATCCAACCAGTCCCCTAAAGAAGATCAGTCCTGAAAGTTCATTGGAAGGACTGATGCTGAAGCTGAAACTCCAATACTTTGGCTACCTGATGCGAAGAGCTAACTCATCGGAAAAGACTCTGATGCTGGGAGAGATTGGGAGCAGGAGGAGAAGGGGATGACAGAGGATGAGATGGTTGAATGGCATCACCAACTCAATGGACATGAGTATGGATAAACTCCAGGAGTTGGTGATGGACAGGGAGGCCTGGCATGCTGTGGTCCTTGGGGTTGCAAAGAGTCAGACATGACTGAGTGACTGAACTGAACTGAACTGAAAGTGGTAAAAAGGCGGTGAAAGTTGCTCAGTTATGGCTGACTTGAAGAGCTAACTCATCGGAAAAGACTCTGATGCTGGGAGAGATTGGGAGCAGGAGGAGAAGGGGATGACAGAGGATGAGATGGTTGAATGGCATCACCAACTCAATGGACATGAGTATGGATAAACTCCAGGAGTTGGTGATGGACAGGGAGGCCTGGCATGCTGTGGTCCTTGGGGTTGCAAAGAGTCAGACATGACTGAGTGACTGAACTGAACTGAACTGAAAGTGGTAAAAAGGCGGTGAAAGTTGCTCAGTTATGGCTGACTCTTTGAGACCCCATGAACTGCAGTCTGCTAGGTGCCTCTGTCCATGGATTTCTCCAATCAAGAGTACTGGAAGCCATGCCCTGCTCAGGGGATCTTCCAACCCAGGGATTGAACCCAGGTCTCCTGCACTGCAGACAGATTCTTTACCATCTGAACCACACAGCACAAACAAAAGGTTGTGGGTGGAGATAAACAGGAGAGTAGATGGGAGAAGGTGGACATAGCTGTTGCTCCTTTCCTCTGGCCACACTGTTCCCAGGACAACTGCACTCCTGGAACGTAGGTCTGATGGAAAGCACTTACCTCTGGGTGGACTATCCATTATGCCAGCAAATTTGGAAAACTCAGCAGTGGCCACAGGACTGGAAAAGGTCAGTTTTCATACCAATCCCAAAGAAAGGCAATGCCAAAGAATGCTCAAACTACTGCACAATTGCACTCATCTCACATGCTAGTAAAGTAATGCTCAAAATTCTCCAAGCCAGGCTTCAGCAATACATGAACCATGAACTTGCAGATGTTCAAGCTGGTTTTAGAAATGGCAGAGGAACCAGAGAGCAAATTGACAACATCCGCTGGATCATGGAAAAAGCAAGAGAGTTCCAGAAACACATCTCTTTCTGCTTTATTGACTATGCCAAAGCCTTTGACTGTGTGGATCACAATAAACTGTGGAAAATTCTGAAAGAGATGGGAATACCAGACCACCTGACCTTGAGAAACCTATATGCAGGTCAGGAAGCAACAGTTAGAANTATGACCAACCTAGATAGCATATTGAAAAGCAGAGACATTACTTTGCCAACAAAGGTTCGTCTAGTCAAGGCTATGGTTTTTCCTGTGGTCATGTATGGATGTGAGAGTTGGACTGTGAAGAAAACTGAGCACCGAAGAATTGATGCTTTTGAACTGCGGTGTTGAGAAAACTCTTTTGAGAGTCCCTTGGACTGCAAGGAGATCCAACCAGTCCATTCTGAAGGAGATCAGTCCTGGGTGCTCTTTAGAAGGAATGATGCTAAAGCTGAAACTCCAGTCCTTTGGCCGCCTCATGCAAAGAGTTGACTCATTGGAAAAGACTCTGATGCTGGGAGGGATTGGGGGCAGGAGGAAAAGGGGACGATAGAAGATGAGATGGCCGGATGGCATCACCGACTCGATGGACGTGAGTCTGAGTGAACTCCAGGATTTGGTGACGGACAGGGAGGTCTGGCGTGCTGCAATTCATGGAGTTGCAAAGAGTCGGACATACTGAGTGACTGAACTGAACTGAACTTTCCAACTCTGTTCTCTCCTGTCAGACACTCCCTCCCACTTCAAATACCACCTTCAGCCTGCCATCATGTTCTCACAACTGCTGCCAATACCAAAGCAGCCACTCTCCCCCATAACCTCCAACGTCATTTACTATCTTTTCCAGTCTCTCCTTTCGAATATGTGGCATTATTTGTTAGACAGTTGGTGAATTACAAAGTCTTACCTTCTGGACTACCCTCAGAAACCTATTTGGCTTAAACATAAATGTTTTATTCCCATTATCACTTAAATAACTAAAATCCTTCCTGGGCTTAAGCCAGCTTTCTGATTGTGCTGGAAAAAGCTTACAGATAGAACTGCTGAGATCTGAGTGTGTGGCATGTATGACAATTGTCACATTATGCAGAGGGTCATGTTATTTCAGAAGAATTTTACACTCATTATAGGAAATGCAATTTTTAAAACTGCTTCTGTTTTATGGCAGACCAAAAGGGTTATGCATTTTCTCTGGCACAAAGGTGTTAAACGGTTGTTGAACAACTGAACAACTGTCCCACTAATGACTGTAGTCATAAATGTTTTATTCCCATTATCACTTAAATAACTAAAATCCTTCCTGGGCTTAAGCCAGCTTTCTGATTGTGCTGGAAAAAGCTTACAGATAGAACTGCTGAGATCTGAGTGTGTGGCATGTATGACAATTGTCACATTATGCAGAGGGTCATGTTATTTCAGAAGAATTTTACACTCATTATAGGAAATGCAATTTTTAAAACTGCTTCTGTTTTATGGCAGACCAAAAGGGTTATGCATTTTCTCTGGCACAAAGGTGTTAAACGGTTGTTGAACAACTGAACAACTGTCCCACTAATGACTGTAGTGAGACATAGTAAAAGAAACACATGCTGTTTGCTGTTTAAGTGTTACAGTACCCGTGGTAAAGGTAACTGAGCCCTTGGCTGGGTATAATGGGAGCAATGACTCACCTGCCAAGAAGCTAACTCCACAGAGGCTGCCTTTGTCTATTTCTAGGGTTGAGTTGACAGTCCCCAGTGCCACCAACCTCCTAAGTTCCCCTTTGTTATTCCTTGTCTCCAGATCCTGGGGTTGAAAAGTGGTAGTTGGCACAGAGAGGCACACTCACATTGCAAAGGAATTTCATTCTAACCCTTACTGAGATAGGCTGGGACCTGGGACCCATTGGTACTAATGCTTACACCTGGATCCTCCTCTCCTGAAACAACAAAATACAAAGAAAGTTGGGGCAAATTCTGGACAAAAGCTACAAAAAGACCAAGAAAACCCAACTGCCACTCTGAAGAGCAAAATCTGGAAGTCAGGAGTAAAAGCAGGGTACTGAGCACGCCCTTGCACAAACATCACCTAAGGAGAGGTGGGCAAAACATTTAAGCCTCCCCTCTCTCCCAACCCCTAGGCACAAGCCCTACCCTCACTCCATATAAGGAACAAGCTCACTCCCCTTCGGGGAGTGAGTGAGCAAGGGACCCTGCTGTTTGTTCTTCTTCCCTGCTGCTGCAGCAGGGCCCCCATAAAGCCTGGCCTGAATTTCTTGTCTGGCCTCTAGTCAATTTCCAATTGATTAGGGAAGACCAAGAACCCTCATCATTATGGCCACGACATGCCTTTCTCAGAAAAAGTATTTTGGATTCTTCCCTGCAGGTGAGCATCCTCTGGGAAAATTAATTATCACTGTTGTCTCCCTGACTCTGGGTTCAAAGGGGCCATTTCCCCATTATCGCCTTGGCCAAAACAGTCATTAAACTCCCCTTGCAAGTCTGCAGCACAGCTATGGCACACATGAACTGCTTTGTAGAGGCTTTAGTCAAGAGTTGGGTGGGTGGTTGGGAGAGGGCAAGAAGCGAGTCAACATACAGAGCTGCACAGTTAACTAATTGTGCTCAGGTGCTAAGTTACGTCCAACTCTGTAACTCCAAAGAAGCTATTAGGGCTTCGCTGATAGCTGGTACAGAATCTGCCTGCAATGCAGGAGACCCTGGTTCAATTCCTGGGTTGGAAAGATCTGCTGGAGAAAGGATAGGCTACCACCCCAGTGTTCTTGGGCTTCCCTTGTGGCTCATCTGGTAAAGAATCTGCCTGCAATGTGAGAGACCTGGGTTCAATCCCTGGGTTGGGAAGATCCCCTGAAGAAGGGAAAGGTACCCACTCAAGTATGTATCCTGGCCTGGAGAATTCCATAGACTGTACAGTCCATGGGGTCGCAAAGAGTCAGACACGACTGAGCAACTTTCACTTTCACTGCAACCCCATGGACTGTAGCCCACCAGGCTACTCTGTCTATGGGATTCTTCAGGCAAAGTACTGGGGTGGGTTGCCGTTTCCTCCTTCAAGGGATCCTCCCAACCCAGGGATGGAACCCATGTCTCCTGCATTGGCAGGTAGATTCTTTACCACTGCACCACCTAATCAAGTTTCCCAATTAAGGCAAGTTCCTAAGGAGCACACAGCTGGTCCATTACCTCAAGTCCCCTTCACACCTGCCTATCTGCCTGGCTCACTGGTACGGCTGATACATAGAGGCTCTGTTTCTCCCTAAAACACAGCAGAGCACGTTAGGACTTCTCAAAATCCCAGTCCAAGAATGTGAAGCCATGGTGTGTGTTAGCGGGAAATGGAAAATGGTTTGAATTCATCAGGAAAAAAAAAGCAAAGCATCCCTAAGTCAGTGGGTTAAGTCTGTGATTTGAGGAAGCAACAGGTGATTAGGATGGGTTGGAAGGGGGGTGTATTCATTTCCCATTACTGATGCCAAAAATTACCACAATTCAGTGATTTAAACTAACACAAGTTTATTATCATACAGTTCTGGAGGTCAGGAATCTATGTGGTTGGCAGGGCTTCTAGAGGCTTCTAGAAGCTCTAGTGTGCTAAGTCACTTCAGTCACATCTGGCTCTTTGTTATCCTATACATTGTAACCCACCAGGCTCCTCTGTCCATGGAATTCTCCAGGAAAGAGTATAGGGAGAATCCATTTCTTGCTTTTTGAAGCTTCTAGAGGCCACCTGCACTCCTGGGCTCAAGGCCCTCTTCTCCCTCCAGGCCCGGCAATCACATCAGTCTGGCTTATGCTTCTGTCCTCACATCTCCCTCCTCTTCTGTCTCTCCTGCTACCCTCTTTTTAAAAACTGGATGATCCACATAATAACCATAAATGGCATATAACCTTTAAAAGTGGTGAATCCCTTTATTGTACTCCTATAACTTAAATGGGGCTTCCCAGAAGGCTCAGTGGTAAAGAATCTGCCTGCCAGTGCAGGAGCCACAGGAGACATGGGTTCAATCCCTGGGTCAGGAAGATTCCCCTGGAGGAGGAAGTGGAATCCACTCAAGTATTCTTGCCTGGAGAATTCCATAAATAGAGGAGCCTGGTGGGCTACAGCCCATGGGGGTCACAAAGTAATGCCACCTAGTTAACTTAATCCTGGACAGCAACTATATTTCAAGTAAAAAAGTAACTAGATGATCCACAATAACTTCCATCAAATGTCCTGAACTTAATCACATGTGAAAAGTTCATTTGCCAGGTAAGGTAACATATTCACTTGTTTGGGGGATTCAGTTTAGTGCAGTCTCTGAGTCGTGTCCAACTCTTTGCAACCTCATGGTCTGCAGCATGCCAGGCCTCCCTGTCCATCATCAACTCCCAGAGCTTACTCATACTCGCGTCCATCAAGTCGGTGATGTCATCCAACCACCTCATCCTCTGTCATCTCCTTTTCCTCTCACCTTCAGTCTTTCCTAGCATCAGGGTCTTTTTTTTTTTTTAATTAATTTTTAGTTTTTAGTTTGTTTTGCTTTACAATACTGTATTCGTTTTGCTATACATTGACATGAATCAGCCACGAGTGTACATGAACTCCCAATCCTGACCCCCACCTCCCCCCTCCCGCTCCACACCCTCTCTCTGGATTATCCCCGTGCATCAGTCCCAAGCATCCTGCATCCTGCATCAAACCTGGACTGGCAATTCGCCTCACTTATGATATCATACATGTTACACTGCCACTCTGCCAACCCATCCCACCCTCTCCCTCTCCCACAGAGTCCAAAAGGCCGTTCTAGGGTCTTTTCAAATGAGTCAGCTCTTCACATCAGGTGGCCAAAGTATTGGAGTTTCAGCTTCAACATCAATCCTTCCAATGAATATTCAGGACAGATTTCTTTTAGGATCTCTTTGTAGTCCAAGGGACTCACAAGAGTCTTCTCTAACACCACAGTTCAAAAGCATCAATTCTTCAGTGCTCAGTTTTCTTTATAGTCCAACTCTCACATCCATACATGACCACTGGAAAAACCATAGCCTTGACTAGACAGACCTTTGTTGGCAAAGTAATATCTTTCTTTTTAATATGCTGTCTAGGTTGGTCATAACTTTTCTTCCAAGGAGCAAATTTCTTTTAATTTCATGGCTGTAGTCACCATCTGCAGTGATTTTGTAGCCCAAAATAATAAACTATGTCACTGTTTCCATTTGGGGTATTAGGACATGGATATTTTGCAAGGGGTGGAGAATTATTCTGTCTACCTCATGGTGTTGTTCTTTTATTTGAAATCTCACACGTAAGCCTCAGACATAGCAAGAACCAGGTACAGACAGAAGCACAAACCTGACAGGGAGGACACATTACTAGCCCTACCTTCAAGTCCCACCTGAGTCAGGGGGAGTAGTGAGTGGACTCTTGGGTCAGGGCCTTGTGCTTTAGAAGAACTCTCAAAACACAAAAATTGTCTTTCTCTTTTTAGTCCCACAAAAAAGATTTTTGAAAGTTTGATAACTGACTTGACTGAGGACAGTTAAAGGAGAAGGAAGAATGGGCTGCAGAAGCCCCCAGGCCAGGTGGCAATGGGGACCAAAAGCCCAGGGGTATGATTGTGTCAGATGGTAGGAGGGGAGAAAAGAGGGTCGCAGACTCTGCCTTTGCTTTTGTTTAAAGTGAAACAATAAATTATCTATTTGACACATCTGATTTGCCCCCAAATAACAGCACACCCTCATCCCTCTTTTCTGTTCCCATGGTATCAATTTTAGAGGTGTTCAGAATGATTTGAAAAGCTCATGAAAAAAATGACGTGAAGTAGAGGGAAACATGCTCTTTCCAGCTGTCCAGAAGCCTGACTCAGTCCAGAGTTCCATCCTGAGACCTGCCGGCAGTGCTGGGCACAGACCCAGCTCCTACGGGTCCCAGCAGAACCATAGCACTGCTGGTTCCTGGGAATCAGGGCTGGTCCCCAGTGGAGCATCCTCCAGTAGCTTCCAGAGCACTTGCTTTCAGTCCAGGAAATAGGTTGCAGGGCTACCAGGTGGGAAGCTGCCCAGGATTCAGGCATAGTCTGGTTTCTAGTTTTTAAATATTTAGACATGTGTGCATGCACACATCCAGGTGAACTCTTGCCCTGAATGCTTTACATGTTAGGGGCAGACCAAAGGCAGTTTCCTCCTGTCATCACTAAATCAATCACTAGAAGGATGTTGATGGACCTAAGAAGTAGAACATAGCCAAACCCTCCAAGCTATAGACACAGACCTAGCCAGGGAGGCATAAAAACAAGAGAACTGAGCAGAGAGGGCACCTCTGGAGAATAAACATCTTTCAAATAAATCAAGGTGCCTTCAGTCCTAGAAATATATAACAGTTTCTCTGCACGTCAATTTAATGAATTCTATTCTATCTGTGGAGTTCCAACATCCTTTACGGTAAAGAAAATTGGATTTACATTAACAGAATGTCCATAAAACTCTTTAAATCCAGTCCTCTTTTATGTCACATGGTCTTCATCTCGTGAAGAATGTGGTAGTCTGGTTGTTTCAGAAGCTATTTCAGGAGAAACATGTCTGGTAAAGTCCTACGAAGCCAGCAGCTGGGCTGCCTTGGGAACGTTCATCTGCTGCTATTTCCAGTCCCTGCAATTTCTGTGCCTTGAGATTCATCTTTTGATAGGGAGGCTGACCACCCACAATCCACTGTTATAAGCCATCCTTTCTGACATTTCTAGTATAGATTCTCAGTTAGGAAAAAGTGCTACACTGATATAATAAAAATGTCTTTCTAGGGAAATACTCCAAGAAGGGAAAATAAGAATATCAAAGCTGATCAGAAAGATCATCTTAACAGGAAATCTTCAACCCTTCAACCAAGAAAATAAATGAGCATAAATGGTGGGGAGGAGAGGGGAAGGAACCAAACAGGACAATCAACTTTTGCAGATTGGGTGTAGATTCAGACAGCGGCGGGCAGCTAGGGGACCAGGTAGGTCTCACCTCCTCTCCTCCACCACACCAGGGTCCCAGGACACACCTCTTTCCCATCCTCATCTTCTGCGGCCCTGAAGCTCAACTCTTATCTCCTTTCTCCATCTTCAGCTTTATTCCCTACCTACAATGCAAATACTTGGACATCTCTGCCAAATGTCTAAATGATGCTCAAGACACATCACAGGAACAAGGAAATAAAGAGAAAGCTGAAGTCCATCGCTTTTTCTTTAAAAAAAAAAAAACCACTCTCTGCATACAGGAAATGGTTTTTAAAACAATCAGCTCACAACATTCCACACTCCCCTTAGAGAGCCCCCAGGCTCTTCTGAAAGGTCAGGAGAACACAATCAAGGTAGTATAAAGTCCTTTCCTTTCCTAAACAATATGATCTTTGTAAACCTAATATTAGGTTTCTGAAGTGCTCTGTAAAAGCCCTCGTCTCCTAACTCTCAACTTCAAGAGTGTAATAAAGCTGCTGGCCCCAGGCTCCTTTTTTTATTTAAGGGCACATTTTCAGAATAAACAGAGTGGTCTCCTCTATTACCCAAGCTCTACTCTCACAACATTCCACACTCCCCTTAGAGAGCCCCCAGGCTCTTCTGAAAGGTCAGGAGAACACAATCAAGGTAGTATAAAGTCCTTTCCTTTCCTAAACAATATGATCTTTGTAAACCTAATATTAGGTTTCTGAAGTGCTCTGTAAAAGCCCTCGTCTCCTAACTCTCAACTTCAAGAGTGTAATAAAGCTGCTGGCCCCAGGCTCCTTTTTTTATTTAAGGGCACATTTTCAGAATAAACAGAGTGGTCTCTTCTATTACCCAAGCTCTACCTTATTCATCACCAACACCACTTTGGGGTGTGCTTGTCTTCCTCCTCTGGGAGGCCTCTTGGAGGCTCTCCTCCCTACTCACCCCAAATCTACCACCTTGGATTATAAATTGTTCCACCACTGTCTCGAAGCAATTCTCATTTTCCTGGCTAGACTGAGGGCTTGTCCAGAGTACAAAGCATTCCCCTCTGTCCCATGCAGCCTCCACCCTCACATATCCCCTAGAGCAGAAACTTTCCAGGGTCCAGTAGATTCTGAATTGGTATTTATTGCCTGACAAAGTGGCTGAGATCTAGCTCCCTCCTGGCAAGTGGAGGATTTGCAGGTACCGCACTAAGCAGAGACACGTGCTACCAGGCAGCTCTGTCTACTGAACGAGTGCAGGTTTCTCAGTCTGCCAGTCCTGAATACAAACCCTGACTCTGTCCCTCTTTGTAAGTTAGGAAGTTGCTTTAGTTTTTCTGTACTTGTTTCTTTGTCTGAAAAATCGGAATAATATGTGAATAATAATACATCGTAGCACAGATACAGCATGAATGAATTAGATGATATATTTAGCTTGATGGGCTTCCTAGATGGCTCAGTGGTAAAGAATCGTCCTGCCAAGCAGGAGACATGGGTTCGATCCCAGGGTTGGGAAGATTTCCTGGAGAAGGAAATGGCCACCCACTCCAGTACTCTTGCCTGGAAAATCCCATGGACAGAGGAGCCTGGTAGGCTGCAGTCCATGGGGTCGCGAAGAGTCGGACACGACTGAGTGACTTCACTTTCACTTTTCACTTTCATGCACTGGAGAAGGAAATGGCAACCCACTCCAGTGTTCTTGCCTGGAGAATCCCAGGGACGGGGGAGCCTGGTGGGCTGCCGTCTATGAGGTCACACAGAGTCGGACACGACTGAAGTGACTTAGCAGCAGCAGCAGCAGCCACCTCAGAGCCTTCAGCTCTGCTTCTCTTTCTTATCACCTACAGATCAGAGGAAGGTTTGTAGATTTGTGTAATCTATAAACCACATATCTCAATGACTATCATTAAAAAAAGTTTCTCTGTCTCTTTCCCTCTCTATCTCTCTTTAGTCACTCAGTCGTGTCTGACTCTTGCGACCCCATGGACTGTAGCCTACCAGGCTCCTCTGTACATGGGATTCTCCAGGCAAGAACACTGGAGTGGGTTGCCATTTCCTTCTCCAGGCAATCTTCCCGACCCAGAGATCGAACCTGGGTCTCCTGCATTGCAGAGAGATTCTTTACCAACTGAGCTATGAGGGAAAAAATAGTAAATGCTAGAGATGGTATGGAGATAAGAAGATCTCCTACACTGTTAGTAGGAATGTAAATTGGGGCAGCCACTATGGAAAACAAGTAAAAACTAAAACTAGAGTTTCCATATGATCCCGCAATTCCACTCTTGGGCATATATCCAGAGAAAACTCTAATTTGAAAAGCTACATACATCTCAAATGTTCACAGCAGCACTATTTACAATAGCTAAGACATAGAAACAAACTAATTGCCCACCAACAGATGAATGAATAAAGAAAATGTGGAATATATATATATATATATGTAATGGAATACTGCTGCTGCTAAGTCACTTCAATTGTGTCCGACTCTGTGTGACCCCATAGACGGCAGCCCACCAGGCTCCCCCGTCCCTGGGATTCTCCAGGCAAGAATGCTGGAGTGAGTTGCCATTTCCTTCTCCAATGCATGAAAGTGAAAAGTGAAAGTGAAGTCGTTCAGTCATGTCCGAATCTTAGCGACCCCATGAACTGCAGCCTACCAGGCTCCTCCATCCATGGGATTTTCCAGGCAAGAGTATTGGAGTAGGGTGCCATTGCCTTCTCCGATAATGGAATACTACTCAGCCATAAAAAGAACAAAATAATTCCATTTGCAGCAACATGAAAGGATCTAGAGAACATTACACTCAGCAAAGTAAGACAAAGAGATAAATATTATGATATTATGTATATGTGGAATCTAAAAATAACACAAAAGAATATGTATACAAAACAGAAACAGACTCACAGACATAGAAAACAAATTTACAGTTACCAAAGGGAAAATGTGAGGGGGGAGGGGTAAATTAGGGACATAGGATTAACAGATACAAACAACTATATATAAAATAGATAAGCAATAAAGATATGCTATATAGCACAAGGAACTAAATATCATCCAGTAACCTATAACAGAAAAAATATATATGTGTATATATATGAATCACTTTGCTGTCCACCTGAAACTAACACAATATTGTAAATCAACAATACCTCAATTTAAAAAATACACATCTCAAAGTACGCATGGCACCCCCAGGCTACAGTACTTCTCTGGGATCACTCAGAAGTCCTAGTTGTTTCCTTCCAACACATCCCATTCTTGTCTCTAAACTTGTCTCTCAGTGCTTCTCTTGTATCTAGGATGCTGGTTCATCTGCTCCTCATCCACCAGTTAACTTTTTTTCAAACCTTCCCACTAGCAACATTGGTGGTATCACAGTGAGCATAGCTGCCTTCCATACTTTCCTATGACTGCCAAGAAAATGTACCACCTACCAGAAAAGGAGTGGCTTTTTCCACTGGGACGTATTCTAACCAAAGCATTCCCTTTCTCGTTCAAGATTTTGCAAGATAATTTTACTCCAAAAACATTTTGTTTCTAACCAGTTTGTTTATGCTCTGTATCTGTTGTATTGGTAAAGTTACTGATATGTTTCTTTTTCCTATTTATTTCTTAAAACAAATTTAACTTAAGCAGCTATCACATGTGCCTGGAGGGCTGAGACCAGGCCTGGCTCACATGGTTTGCCTAGTGCCTGGGACAGAGCAGAGAGAAGAGCAAAGAGAAAAGAAAAGCATTCCATTAATACTGTCTAATATTTGTGGACTTACAGTAAATGTTAATTTAATATTTTCTAAAGCATTTATTCTTTGCAACAAACTCTTGCCCTCGGCAGATCTTCCTGAGGTGGGTCAGAATTATTGACCTAATATTTAACCAAGGAAACCAAGCAGGAAGAGCTGGGAGGACTTATGCAAAGCTACACAGTCTGGTGGTAAAAGACACTGGTAACTGGAGTTTCTGCCTTCTGTCCCAAAAAGCACAGTGACAGGGCAGTTCAGTAACATGGAGCAAAGCCAAAGCTAGAATCTAATCTAGGCTCTGCTGCTTGAATCTTTTATGAATGTGAACCTCTCCAAGCCTCAGTTCTATCATTTTTAAAATCATATAATGATACTTGAGAGGGATTGCTCAGGATTAAAGGAGGTAACAGAAGCATCTGGAAGGATTCTTGCTAAATAATAGGCTCTCACCAAATACTAGTTCTCTTTTCTTTCTGGGCCTTGTGAGAAATTCCAGAGACCAATTCCATTTTTTACCCAATTCCATGTAGGAGAAAAGAGATCAAAAATGGAAGATGGTACCATGTGAGAGCTCCCGGGAGCCTGTGAGCAGAGCAGAAGCCACGCCATGAGCACTTAGCAGGAAACCCGGAGCCGGTTCTAGACCCAGAATCATGGCTCCTGGTCCTGGGCCTTGACACTGCTCATGATATACCGCTGGAGTCATTTTCTTGTCTCTCCACCGGATCCTTGATCATTGACAGATGAGGAGAAAGACAGTGGACACCAGCAGTAACCCAGAAGAACAATGCTTTCTAAATAGGAAAAAATCCACTGAAGATCAGTCCTCTCTGTGTGCATCCCATGCCCCTCGGCTGCCCCATGCTCCTTGTGCTGTGTAGACAGCGTCCCGAGCACAGCACATCAATTCACATGGTGGGCACATCTAAGGCTCCACAACTTAATTTGACAGCAAGCCGCCAAAGGCACACTTATTACATCATACTATGCCTGACACCAAAAGCCAGCGACTCACCACATCCTGCTTTCTTCAATGGAAGCATACTATTTCCTGCCTCTCTCTACTGGTGGCTAATAACAAAAGACAAGGGGGCTTCAGAGGTAACCCATTACATCAAAAGCGTATAAGCCTAAATTAGATGTTTGCAAGCCCTGTGTTCTCAGCTTATGCTCTGCTGCTGTTTTCTCTGGCAGAGCCAGTGAAGTCATAAACACAGAGGGATTTCCCAGGCTCTAAGAATGGATATTAGCAACACAAATGTTGCCTTTTGCACTGTGTTCAAGTTCCTGTGAATCAAGCTCATCTTCTCTGAAAATACAGCAAAAAGAGTATTCAGCCAGTCACAGAAAAGACAGTGGAATTCAAGCCACAGATGAAAAATCCTTTAGTAATATATCTTGGAGAACTCCCAAGTCTAACTCAGAGTTTTGCTTATTTTGACCAGAGATGGGGGCTAGCAATTATCACTTCATCCATTGTACCCTGCATAGGTTCCAAAAAAAATAAAACAAAAATTCAGTACAATGATTTTTTTTTCAATCTAGTCTTCTGTGAAAAATAAATAGCATGGTATCACAATAGGAATGAATGTTTCTGGAGATTTTGATTATTTTGGATCCATGGTCTGAAATCTTTACATTCCACAGGAAGGCTCTCTTAGACTGTGAAATCTTTTAATTTGGTGTGACAGAATCATGTACAGGGAACCTATCAAGGAACATTATCTAGCTTCTTGACTTCAATTATGCAGATAATTTATTCCTTCTCCCCAGTTTTCCTCATTCCTTGGGTGATCTCTTTTAACTGCCTCAAAATCCATCCAGCAGCTTACCAAATTCTCTCTGAAAAAACTAGACAAACAACACAACACAATTATCTTAGCTGAACAGCCTCAAATATCTAATGGTGCTGGGTGCCCTAACAATCCCCTCCAGTGATGCCCACAAAGTAAAACTCAGATTCCTTCCCCTTAGCCACAAGCCTAGCCCTAGGGAAAAATGATACTTTTACATGGCTCCCCTCCTAAACCACCCCACCGTCATCACCGAAGTTCAAGCCCTCTTCATCTCTCACTTAATCTCTTGCTCTAGTCTCTCATGTGGAAGATTCACATCTCATTTCTCCCTACTCTAATCTCACCTCCACCACTTTTTGATTACCTTTTTAGACTCAGCTTTGATTGTGTCATTGGATTGCACAGAACCCTCCCTGGACCCACTCCCTACCGAACTATAGATTCCTCAATAGCCATTTGAGGTCCCACGTGATCTAACCCTAAAACATCTCCCTCTGCCTCCTAAGAGGTACCTCCAGCCAATGTAGACTTCCCACAGTTTCCTGACACAGTAAGTGTCAGTAAGTATGCTTTTGTGACTACTTATATGTTCAGAGTCCCCACTCAGATCATGCCAAATCAATAAAAGCTAGATATGACCTAAGAAATAATATTGGGTTGGCGAGAAAATTTGTTCAGGTTTTTCTGTACAATGCTATGGAAAATGAATGAACTTTTTGGCCAATCCAATATATTCCATTGGGTTCTTCACTCTAGCCCATTCTTCGCTTTAAAATCATCCTGACAGTCCATTCTTCCTTTATGGTTGCTTGTTAATTCCTCTGCATTTGACAATTCTGCTTCCCAGTCTAATCTTTGAACTGTCATCTTGGATCAAATAGGTTATAAGTTAAATTATATCTCCCCCCAAAAAGATACATTGAAGTCCTAACTCTCAGAACCTTAGAATGCAATCTTATTTGGAAATAGGATCTTTACAGAGGCAATGAAGTTAAAGTAAAGTCATCGCGGGGGGCAGGGGATCTTAATCCAGCGGGGTTGATGTTCTTCTAGAAAGGTGAAATTTGGACAGAGACACGATAGCTAGAGGGAGGATGATATGAAGAAATGCAGCAAGAGACAGCCATGTGAATGGAGTGATGTGTCTATAAACCATGGAACACCAAGCATTCCCAGAAAACACCAGAAGCTAAAAAAGGTAAGAAAGTATTCTGCCATGGAGCCATCAGAGAGAACAAGTTCAGCCACAGCCACAACTTGAGTTCAGCCTTCCAGCCTCTCACTTACTGTGAGACAGTTAAGTTTTTGTTGTTTTAAGCCACCCAATTTTTGGTACTTTGTTAAAACGTCTATAGGAGACCAATGCAGAAGTTCCCTCTACTCTCCCCGTAGGGCTCCTGACTACTCGCTGCCTCTTCTCCTTTGTTTCTCATATTGGCACTCTTTCCACACCAGAAACTGGCTATCTCCAGGCTTTATATTCCTCATGCTCATTTTACTGTAACTTTACAATGTATATTTAAAAACTACTCCAAAAGTTTTCCATGTGGTTTAAAGAAACATTTAAGTTATCCTCAACATCCTAACTCAGACAATACTGGCCCGCCCCTGGTGGGAGCATCTCCTCTATATCCTGAGTTACCTTTTGAGAGAGAGAGAAAGGGCAGCTTGTCTGCACCTGCACCCGGAGGGTGACTAATCCAGAGGATTCTCTGGAAAATTCCAAGTAATTCCAAGATCTCCAGGCAAAACAAACTCACAGTGAGCCCTGGTTTTGTCTAAACTTTCCACACTTAGGATCTTCTGCCTTTTCCAGGGTTGCCTCTTGTAACTAGTAATATCCCAGGATTACTCCCTGGTGGCTCAGAAGGGAAAGAATCTGCCTGTCATACAGGACACTTGGGTTCAGTCCCTGAGTTGGGAAAATACCTTGGGGAAGGGAACGCAACACACTCCAGTATTCTTGCCTAGAGAATTCCATGGACAGAGGAGCCTGGAGGGTTACAGACCATGGTGTTGCAGAGTCGGACACAAGTGAGCAACTAACACACACAAGGATTACTCAAACATAAACCTAGTGGTCTATCTATTTAGCAGACATATGCACTGAGTTCCCACTATGAGCAAAGCACTATGCTCGACAATAAGAGGGAAAAGATAAGGGGTTGATTAACAACTCACAAGCAGTCTGTAAAGTTGCTTTGGTGAAAGAAAGACACGCAGAATACCATATTGGTTGAGAGAAACTGTTAGGGCAGAAGCAGTCCTTCCCCAGATCCAAAACAGGACCCCAGAGTAGAGTTGCTTTCAAGTCCCACACTGGAGGTATGTGTGGTAAACAGAATAATGTCCCCCTAAAAGAGGTCTACATCCTAATCCCCAAAACCTGTGAGTGTGTTACCTTACAAGGTAAAGGGGACTTGGAGGTTGTGATTAAGTTAAGGATATAGAGCTGTGAAGCGGAGAAGGCAATGGCACTCCACTCCAGTATTCTTGCCTGGAAAATCCCATGGATGGAGAAGCCCAGTAAGCTGCAGTCCATGGGGTTGCTAAGAGTCGGACACGACTGAAGTAACTTAGCAGCAGCAGCAGCAGCATAGAGCTGAGAAGATTATCCTGAATTATCTACATGGGCCCAAAGAAATCACAGGGGTATTTATAAGGCAGAAGGAGGCAGAAGAGCTCAAGTCAGAAGAAGAAGCTGTGATGATGGAAGAAAAGTCAGAGGGAACGAGGTCAGAAGATGCCACATTGGTGGCTTTGAACGTGGGGGAAGCGGCCACAAGCCATGGGTTGCAGATGACCTCTAGAAGTTGGAAAAAGGCAAGGAAACAGATTCTTCCTTTAAAGCCTCCAAAGAAATGTAGTCCTGCTGACCCATTTTGGATTTCTGACCTCCAAAACTATAAAGTGACAAATCTGTGCTGCTTTAAGCCACTAAGTGTATGGCCGTTTGTTACAGCAATAGGAAACTGATACACATGGTTTTCCAGGGGACCGGATGGTGGGCTGAATGACAAGTACATTTTCAACCTGTCCAACTACAGATACATCTTGCCCTTAGACCTAAACACCAGAGTATCTCTAAGAGCTTTCCAACAGCCTCAGGTCATAAGGAATGGGATAGGGTGCCCCTGTGAACAGCTCATGACAGTCAGCATTTGTTCCAATCCCTGCAGTGCCAATATTGGAACACATGTCCTGGACTGAAGGATGCGGATAAGAGAAGTGAAGTGAAAGTCGCTTCGTCGTGTCTGACTCTCGCGACCCCATGGACTATCCATGGAATTCTCCAGGCTAGAGTACTGGAGTGGATAGCCTGTCTCTTCTCTAGGGGATCTTCCCAACTCAGGGATTGAAGCCAGGTCTCTTGCATTGCAGGCAGATTCTTTAACAACTGAGCCACTAGGGAAGCCCAAGAATACTGGACTGGGTAGCCTAACCCTTCTTCAGTGGATCTTCCCAACTCAGGAATCAAACTGGGGTCTCCTCAATTGCAGGCAGATTCTTTACCAGCTGAGCTATCAGGGAAGCCCGATAACAGAAAGATGATAATAGATAATATAAAGAGCTATAATATATTGAGTATGCATCACACGGTGGGTATTCTGCTATGCCCACCATATATACTATCTATAATTTTCCCAACTACTCTACAGAGTGAGTGGTCATATTTCCATTTTTAAAAAAACCTGGGTATTAAAGAGACAATATGAGTTGCCCTAAGTTGCACAGATTTGAGCCCTAGTTTATCTGACTCTAAAGTTGGTTCCTTTCTGACTCTAACCTAATGTCTCAGAGGGGCCTAAAATGATGATCCCCTATGTTTGTGTCCTTCCAGTTCATCGGGCTTCAGTAGCTTGTGGTAACTCAGTTTCACCAGCTTCTGTTCCCACCTGAACGGCACAAGCGCTCCAGCCTCCTGTCAGTCTCTGTATCAGACCAGTTACGTCTGATAGAATCCAGGGCAAGTCTCCTGAGTGCTAATAGCTCTCATATCTTCCTCCCAAAGCCCCAGCATGTTCACTTCTAGAAGTCCCTGGGAAGACAGTAACTCTAGTCTGATGCATTCGCTAGTGCCAATGACCTCTGACAAAGCTAAGACAAACCTAGACAGTGTATGAAAAAGGAGAAACATCATTTTGCTGACAAAGGTCCATATAGTCAAAGCTCTTGCTTTTCCAGTAGTCATGTATGGATGTGAGAGTTGGTCCATAAAGAAGGCTGAGCACCGAGGAACTGATGCTTTCAAACTGCGGTGTTGAAGAAGTCTCTTAAGAATCCTTGGACTGCAAGGAGATCAAACCAGCCAATCCTAAAAGAAATCTACCCTGAATATTTATTGGTAGTACTGATGCAAAGGACTGGCCACCTGATGTGAAGAGCTGACTCACTAGAAAAGACCCTGATGCTGGAAAAGATTGAGGGCTGGAGGAGAAGGGGGCAATAGAGGATGAGATGGTTAGATAGTATCACCAACTCAAGGGACATGAGTTTGAGCAAACTCCAGGAGATAGTGAAGGGCAGGGAAGCCAAGCAAGCTACAGTCCATGGGGTCATCAAGAGTTGGACACAACTTAGCAACTGAATAATGACAATGCCCTCTGACAGCATGATGCCTGAGGCAGGGCTGCCCTCTCTTCCTGGCAGCCCTCACCACACTATAGCCACACTGAGTTCTGTGCAGGGGCTCAGAGAAGAGCTTTCTCTCTGCTCTGTGCTTCAAGCCCCAAGCCGACACCTAATGAGACTCTATGTCTCACAGAGTCCCTCCCAAAACAAGCCCATTATCTGCCTGTAGCCCTCCCTCTACAAAATTTGCTTTCGTGTGCTCATCACACTCCTTACAGAAACCCCCCTTTCCATATCCATCAACTGACCCAAATCCCTGCCAGTGGGTTGTCAGAGCCACAGTGGCATAAGGAACTCTGAGACACGTAGATCATCTAAACCCTGAATCAGAGCCAACTGGATTAAACTCAAACTGCATATACAGTGTGTGCAATTTACATGCCTTTCACATCTATTGTCACACTTGGCCTTCACAGTAGTTCTCAGAGGAAGTAGTATCCTTTTGTTATAGAAGAAAAATGTAAGACTTGAAAACTGAAGGGGCTCGTCCAGTGATGCTAATACATGGAGAAGCCAGGACTGAATCCAAGACTGTTATTCCTCAGTGCTGGTTCCTCTCCACCGCCCGCAGAAAAGGCAGGGGCCCTGGGACGGCAAGTGTTGTGGCAAGCCTTGAGATCCGACACCACCCTTGGGCTTGAGCAGACTGCTGGGGGCTTCAGAGCAGTAAGGATCAGAGAGAAAGGCTGTAACTCAACTCTTTCCCCCTCCAAGAACAATAAGCGTGCCTGTCTCCCCAGGACAAGCAGGCATTCAAGGAGAGAGACAGACGCTCAGCCAAGCAAAACCTGCTGTGTGTGTGGAAGGAATATGAGGAGTGGAGCTTTTCCCACTTTACAGGAGACCAGCCTCAGGGGTCATCTATCTCCTCCAAAGTGTAAACTAGACAAGGCAGAAAGGGCCCAGCACCCAACTGAGCAAAGAAACTTAAGAAAAAGGAAAAAAACAATCAAGATTGTGGGCTGGGTCTTTTATATGTTAAAAAAAAATTTTTTTGGCTCTCCATTCAGGCTAAAGTCTTGTTTTCTATGTTCACTAAAATAGACCATGGAAAGATAATAAATATATAAAGAATAAAATGCTTTATCTGGAGTCTGCAAACTTCCTCTAAATTAAACTCAGTGTGGTGAAATATAGAGAGCCCTTTGTACAAACTATTGCAGTTTAAGTTTCTCCAAGACAATCATTTCCCAAGTCTGCCTGATACTCTGCTCTTGTAGTCACAGAGACAAGATGAGGTCCCAGAAGTGCCAGATGGAAGAGGGGAAGGAGGAGGATTTCTCAGCCTCAGGTGGAAGCAAGAGGTGATAGCAACCCAGTTTCTTGTCAACTCCCCTCTGGAAAAACCAAGGGGAGTGCAAACACCACCTTCTCAAGCAGGGGCTGTATGACTGAATTTGAACTTCAGGCCAAAATGCACAGTTCCAGAGAAGAGCTGGCATTTTCTTCAGCGTGGCCTCTGCCACGCCTAAGGGATTATCACAGGCTACCCATGCACCCCCAGAACACCCCACTGTGATCCTCCCCTTGGTCCCGCGGGCTGAGGAGGTGAGTTCTAGATTGGACATTCCATGAGTGCTTTATTGACTGCTGTGTGCCCAAGACTTAAAGGACCCATGGCAAGACTGTAGGTTCTCAATAAATAAATATCGAAAGTATGGATGGCTACGGATTTCAGCAAATGCACCTCAAGCCCTGTGCTCTCTTCCCTCCGCTTCCTAATAATCCAAGTGGCAGAGCTAACTGAGGATCCCATACAGATAACAGTTAAGAGGTTCTTTTCTGAAATTGAAACATATGCGTGCTCAGTCACTTCAATCATGTCTGACTCTGCAACCCCAAGGACTGTACCCCGCCAGGCTCCTCTGTCCAAGGGATTCTCCAGGTAAGAATACTGGCGTAGGTTGCCATTTCCTCCTCCAGGGGATCTTCTCGACCCAGGGACCCAACCCACAGCTCTTACAGGCAGGTGGGTTCTTTACCATCAGTGCCACCTGAGAAGCCCTAAATTGAAAGAGTTGATTAAAATATATTGTGTTAGTTTCCTATCATTTATAGGAAATACTGACATACTTAACTTAGTATGATAACCTCTAGGTCCATCCATGTTGCTACAAATGGCAATATTTCATTCCTCTTAATGGCTGAGTAATATTCTGTTGTGTATGTACCACATCTTCGTTAGCCATTCATCTGTCGATGGACATTTAGACTGCTTCATGTCTTGGCTATCATAAATAATGCTGCTTTGAACATTGGGGTGCATGTATCTTTGAATTGGAGTTTTCTCCGGATATATGCCCAGGAGTGGTATTGCTAGATCATATGGTAGCTCTATGTTTAGTTTCTTATGGAATTTCCATACTGTTCTCCTTAGTAGCTATACCAATTTACATTCCCACCAACAAGGTATGAGGGTTCCCTTTTCTCTCACACCCTCTCCAGCATTTGTTATTTGTAGATTTTTTGATGATGGCCATTCTGACTTGTGTGAGGTAATACTTCATTGTAGTTCTGATCTACATTTCTCTAACAATTAGCAATGTTGAGCGTCTTTTCATGTGCCTGCCAGCTGTATGTCTTGTTGTTCAGTGGCTCAGTCATGTCCAACTCTTTGTAACCCCATGGACTGCAGCACACCAGGTTTCCCTGTCCAGTACCGTCTCCTGGAGCTGGAGAAGACCCACAAGAGTCTTCCCCAACACCACAGTTCAAAACATCAATTTTTCAGTGCTCAGCCTTCTTTATGACCAAACTCTCACATCCATACATGAATACTGGAAAAATCATAGCTTTGACTACACAGATCTTTGTTGGAAAAGTAATGTGTCTGCTTTTGAATATTATGTCTAGCTTAGTCATAGCTTTTCTTCCAAGAATCAGTTCAGTTCAGTCACTCAGTCATGTCCCACTCTTTGTGACCTATGGACTGCAGCACACCAGGCTTCCCTGTCCATCACCAACTCCTGGAGCTTACTCAAACTCATGTCCATAGAATCAGTGATGCCATCCAACCATCTCATCCTCTGTCATCCCCTTCTCCTCCCACCTTCAATCTTTCCCAGCATTAGGGTCTTTTCCAATGAGTCAGTTCTTTGTATCAGGTGGCCAAAGTATTGGAGTTTCAGCTTCAGCATCAGTCCTTCCAATGAATATTCAGGACTGATTTCCTTGAGGATGGACTGGTTGGATCTCCTTGCAGTCCAAGGGACTCTCAAGAATCTTCTCCAACACCACAGTTCAAAAGCATCAGTTCCTCAGTGCTCAGCTTTCTTTATAGTACAACTCTCACATCCATATATGACTACTAGAAAAACCATAGCTTTGACTAGATGGACCTTTTTTGGCAATGTCTTTGCTTTTTAATATGCTGTATAGGTTGATCATAGCTTTTCTTCCAAGGAGTAAGCATCTTTTAATTTCATGGCTGCAGTCACCATCTAGAGAAGGCAATGGCAACCCACTCCAGTACTCTTGCCTGGAAAATCCCATGGACGGAGGAGCCTGGTAGGCTTCAATCCATGGGGTCGCTAAGAGTTAGACACAACTGAGCGACTTCACTTTCACTTTTCACTTTCATGCATTGGAGAAGGAAATAGCAACCCACTCCAGTGTTCTTGCCTGGAGAATCCCAGGGATGAGGGTGGGCTGCCATCTGTGGGGTCACACAGAGTCAGACATGACTGAAGCGACTTAGCAGCAGCAGCAGCAGCAGCAACAGCAGCAGTTACCATCTGCATGCTTCTGGAGCCCCAAAAAATAAAATTTGTCACGGTTTCCATTGTTTCCCCATCTATTTGATATGAAGTGATGGGACTATGCTATGATCTTAGTTTTCTGAATGTTGAGTTTTAAGTCAACTTTTCACTCTTTTTCACTTTCATCAAGAGGCTCTTCAGTTCTTCTTCACTTTCTGCCATAACGGTGGTGTCATCTGCATATCTGAGGTTGTTGATATTTCTCCCGGCAATCTTGATTCCAGCTTGTGCTTCATCCAGCCTGGCATTTCACATGATGTACTCTGCATATAAGTTAAATAAGCAGGGTGACAATATGCAGCCTTGACATACTCCTTTCCCGGTTTGGAAGTCTGTTGTCCCATGTACAGTTCTAACTGTACATTTACAACTGCGTTTGTGGCATAAGATGGCAGAATAGAAGGATGTGCACTCATCTTCTCCTGCAAGAACTCCAAAATTACAACTCACTGCTGAATACCTGTCAACTGGAGAATATTGGATTCCACCAAAAAGAGATACCCCACATCCAAGGGCAAAGGAGAAGACAGTAGGAGGGGTGAAATCATGTTTAGAATCAAACCCCTTACCCACTAGAGATGCACAGAGGGCTCAAACAAACCTTGTGCACACTAGGACCCAGAGACCCTACAGAGACTGAGCCAGAACTGTGTTTGAGTGTCTCCTGTGAAGGTATGGGTCAGCAGTGGCCTGCTGCAGGGTCAGGGGCTCTGGGTGCAGCAGACCTGGGTATGGCATAAGCCCTCTTGGAGGAGGTCACAATTAACCCCACCATAGAGCCACCAGAACTTACACAGGACTGGGGAAACAGACTCTTGGAGGGCACAAACAGAACCTTATGCACACCAGGATCCAGGAGAAAGGAGCAGTGACCCCACAAGAGACTGACCCAGACTTGCCCGTGAGTGTCCAGGAGTCTCCGGCAGAGGTGTGGGTCAACGGTGGCCTGCTGCAGGGTCGGGGGCACTGAGTGCAGCAGTGTGTGCACGGGACTTTGATTTGTCATGAAACATTGATTCAAATGTCAGGTTATGAGTTTAGTTTGCTTCAATACTTGGTTGTTTTTTTGTTTGGTTTTGTTTGTTTTTGGTGCTTAAAATCTTGATGCCACATTAATGCCACTGTTTCATCTTAGACCAAATGTGATTAAACCAAGCTGGCTGGCTTTCCTTTGTATTGCCTCTCATTCATTCTGACATTTTTGATACCTTTCCAACTGATCTGGCTGTTCTCTGGATACCCCTTCCACTTACCTAACATATCCCTGCTGAATTTATGTTCAAAGGAAGAAAATCTGAGCTCTACTATCTCTCAAACTTATTTACTGACTATTCACATGCAGAGACCCTGCTATGGTAATCATAGACATTTGGGTTGTCCCCAAACATGCCAGGTACATTTCCACACATGTCAGGTACATTTCAGCCTATGCTACTCACCCTGCCATGACTGCCCCCTCACCTTCTCTTTACTTGTTGAGATCATATATGTGGTGAAACTGGAAAAAGGTTAGGACTTGAAGTCATATACCAGCTGTGTGGTCATAGAAAGTTTAATCAATTGTGCCAAGCATCGGTTTCCTTGGCTGTAACATTAGAATAGTCAAAATCATGATAATATTTTGCAGGCTTGTTGCAGGGCTTAAACAAAGTCCTGCTATAAATTCTGTGTACAGTGTCTGTCACTCAGGATATACAAGTTCATCTCATTCTGCTCCTCTGATCCTTTGCTTCCTTATCCATAAAATGAGGATACTAATAACATCCTCCTTGTCGGATTTTATAGTGATCAGATAGGACATTGTTACAACCTTTTCTCCCCAACCTGACTCACAGCCAGATACCTTCCTGAGGTGCCTCTGTGGCCTCTCCTGCTGCCTGGGCCAGTCCACAGGGATTCATTCAGCATGGACTGTCTTGAGACCTGGGATTGTAGTCGTGTCAGGCTTTGTTTTAGCTTTCTTCTGTATTGTTACCTTTCTCATCTGACCGCAAGCCCCCGAGCCAGGAATGATGTCCTCTAGCACTCAGGTTCCCTGGAGCTTCATACAGAGTAGAATCAATCATTATTGCCCACAGTTGCTGCTGCTGAGCTGGGCATGGTGGGGGTGGAAACACCAGAGACACCAGCTCTGGCTAAGTGTCCATCTAGCTCAGGGGCCCAGCGATCTGTTGGAGACTGCCTTTCCTTCTCATTCATGAAGCAGGAGCCATTTTGCCAGATACAGCCGAGAAATGAGATCAGCAGAAGCAGCAAGGGAAGAATCTGTTCGTTGCTCTACTCTCCCATCAGTACCTTCCAAACATGTGTGCTAAACCGTTTCTTCTTCCCTGGAGAAGGAAAGTGCAGGAGGAGATACGGGTCCTGACTCCACACAGCTGCTTCGTGTTTGAAGGCAGTGCATGTCCTTGAGGGCTGCTGCTGCTGCTTTAAAACTAAAGGAGGGCTTTAATGACCCCTCAGAGGGATAATTGCACAGTTCCCACAGAGCTCTCATTTCAGTGGTCACACAGAATTGAGCTCTCCTCCCTTACACTGTTTTTACATCTGCCTGGCACAACTTTTTGCTCACTCCCTACTCGGCAGGCCAGGCAGGATTTTCTTGTCTGGAAGCTGCAGCCTCTCTCTCAAACACCCTGGATTTAAATTTAACAACATTCTCCCCACATCCAATTTCTTCAGAACTGGCTCTTCTCTGACATTGAGGAGAACCAGTTGAGAGTCAGTTTGCTAAATTCTAATGTCTATGTCCATCTTTCCGCACCACTCACCTTCACCTCCTCCCTCAGAGTGGAATGAACAAGAAACTGATGATAGCTTTCAGACAATAAAAGATCCAAGAGCAAAAACATCCACGTGCATACACTGAAAGTCAATTAAGTTGTTCTCCGTGTTTCCTTTCTCAGATAAGTAGGATTAGAGAAGTCCTACAAACTTGTGTGAACAGATTTTATCTACTAATGAGCTGGGACTAAGAAGCATATAGGGAGGTTTGCAGAAGACAAGAAACCTGAGGCCTGCTCTTATAAATCAAAGTGGATGGGCAACTGGGGCAAGTCTCAGTTGCTTCTCGCTCATCATCTTCGTCGGTTTACCTCATGCCCCAAGTGCAAAGAGAAACATCTTCCTTACCCGAGAGAAGGAGGCTGGTCAGTTGCTCTAGGACAGAGGAAACACCCATGGCTGCCAATTCATGCCCGTAGGTGAACTCTGGTTGCAGAAAACTGGCAATGGATGTAGCAACTTCTGCAGCACAGAACAGAAATGAATTTTCCTCACTGTGATGCTCCAGGATGCCAGGTTCCTCCAGCATCTCCCCGGTCCACTAGATCCCTATAAGCATCATCTCAAAGCACCAGCCCCTGAGCTGAACACAAGGGAAAATGTATCAAACTGCAACCAGGAGGATGCGACAGGACCCAAGCAAACAGCCATCATTTTTAGAGTAACTGCTGAGCTAGAATAGCTCTCTTCTCATTCAAGGATTAGCAGACAGAAAACAGAACTAAAAAACATGGGGACTGTGAAAGAAAGAGGCAGAAGAAAGCAATGTGGAACAATGATTTACTATTTAGAAAAAGAATTTAGATAGCAATTGCTTTCTTTGTTAATAAAAACCTGATTTTAGGAAATAAAAAGATAAAAGGATTAGACATAAAAATAAATTAAAAAGAAACCTGCAGACTTAAGGAAAGGATGCAATAAAAATGCTGCAGTAGAATTTAAGTCTTTAAAACAGCAGCATTAAGAATGCTGAAAATTAAATCATATGTAGAAGATAAACACAAGAGTTTCACCTAGAAGCAGAGCATAATGACAAAGAGAAGAAAAATATTGAGAAGGGAAAGAATCTATATGGATAACAAAATATATGAGGGATTAGTGCTCTTTCAGATGGGACCAGAACAAGTAAATTAGAATATTATTAAAAGAATGTCAAAGAAGAAAGTTTCCAGAATTGAATAAGGATTACCTTGACCAAAAAAGCATGGTGCTGGCACATGAGGCCAGGTCATAAAAATGCCACGTGTTTCTGCTTTGTTGATTGAGAAGCTCACTCTTAAAACCCGCCACCACTCTGAGAAAGGCAAGCCGCCACATGGGGAAGCCACGTGTAGGTGTTTTGGCTGATCGCTCCAACTTAACATCCCAGCCTCAGGCAATGTCAAATGCCAGCCACAGGAGTGAGCTTTCAGTGTTCCAGCCCCCAACCAGCAGGTCACCCCCAGCTTTAAATGCCCCAGAGTGACACTGTGAACGGGAAGACAAGCTGTCCTTGCCAAGCTGCAAGTTCATGAGCAAACTCAATGATGATTGTTCTTGTGAACTGCTCTGTTTAAGGGGATTATTAAAAAATAATAGATAACTTACACTGATCAAGAGCTTTCTAACTGAGAGGAGTTCAAACAGATATTAGGCACAGTGGCTCCCACACAGTGATATGTTCTGGCGGCCTCAGAACTGAGATGTGGACAGTGTGGGGAGCAGGGCTTTCATCTGGGCCTTCAGGTTCATGTCCTCCCCCTCCCCACCCCATATCATGGAAGAGGCTGCATTGTGCTGCTCTGGGCCCTCAGGGCCCTAGGGACACTCTATCTCCAGAGCATCTCTGGTTATCTGAGAGACTTCCCAGCAACATCCTGGGGGTTGGAAAAATCTTTTAGACGAGTTTTCTATGCACATACACATACAACACTGCCAAGTTATTTATGTAACAAAGACAACCTTCACTATTTACAACTCAACGTGGAGAGTTCTTTTCCAAGATCCAGAAGCCACATAGATGGGATAAACAAAGCAAGGTGGAGGGTGGAGGTGGGGGTTGTCCTGTGATATTTTTAAACTGACTTGAACTGTGGCAAACGGCAACTGTCCCAGGATGCTGGGCAAAGACAAGGGCAATGCAGAGCACCCAGGGATCTGAATTTTCTTGGCAACTTGCCCCATTCCTTGTGGTTCCCCAAGTCCTCCCTTGCTGCTTCCTGTGGGCAGTGACTCCGCACCTGCTGTGGGCCATTTCCACCAACAGGACCTGGGGCAGCTCCGCCTCCGGTCCCATCTGGGCTGACTCACCTCTAATGTGCTCCCTGCAAGAGAGCCAGAGCACTTGTGTAAGGCACACGACACTGCCATGTGACTTAGAGCGTGGGGGTGGAGAAAAGGAAAGCGCTGAAGCTTGTGAAAACAAAAACAAGGCATTTATTGTGCAGAGGTCAAGTGTGCTAAGTTTACTCCTGCCCGCTGCGCGGCCACACATTGTCTCAAGAAAACAGAGGTGCTCCCTTTATGGCAGACAATGAACTTCAGTGGAACTTAAAACCGAGGTGGAAGAGAAACAAAAGTTGCCCAGTGTGGCTCGACAAACAGAGCTGGGGCGAGTGGAAGAGACTTTTACCAGCCTCTCCGCCCTCAGGCCCTCTCCAAGCTCTCCTCCGCCTGCTGACCAGGACAGTCTCTGCACTCTCCCCCAGCTGACCTTAATAAGGACAAGTGCATGCTTGGTCACTCAGCCGTGTCCAACTCTTTGCAACCCCATAGACTGTGGCTCCTCTGTCCATGGGATTCTCCAGGCGGGAAACTGGAGTGGGTTGCCATTCCCTTCTCCATGGGATCTTCCTAACCCAAGGATTAAACCTGGGCCTTCCTCATTCCTTATAGATTCTTTACCAGCTGAGCCACCAAGGAAGCCCCAGGGACAAGTGCAGAGGCCTGTTATTT